>VXAD01012331.1:300147-375728 GCA_013399195.1 Dicrurus megarhynchus
CGCGGGCAGGGGGCGGTCGGGGGAGGAGAGGCGGCCGCGCGGATGATGACGGGGCTGGTGGGCAGCCCGGTGGCTGCCGTCATGCAGGAGAACTTCGGGTGCTCCGTCGCCAATCGCTTCTACCAGCTCCTGGATGACGAGTCGGACCCCTTCGACGTCCTGCGCGAGGCCGAGCGCCGCCAGCAGCAGCGGAAGAAGCGCGACGAGGCGGCGGCCGCCGCCAGGAGAGCCGTGCCCGTCGGCCGGGCTGGCGGTGGCAGGAGGGAGACCCAGAAGGAGCGGAGGCAGCCGGAGAGCTCCCCTGCTCCCGCGGCGCCGCCGCAGCCAGGTACCCGGGCAGCGCCCTGGCGGGGGCGGGCGGGACCGGCGGCCGGTTTTGGTAAGGAGGTGCCCGGCGGTGCGGTGCCCGGTGCGGGCCCTGCGGCGCGGCGTGGGTGGCCGCGGGCTCCGCGCTTCACCGGCCTCTTGGCAGCCGCGGCGAGGCGGGGGTAGCGGTGTCGTAGCAGGGCTGAGGAAACCCGGTTCCTGGTGGGGTTGTCGTGGTGAACGCTCCTGAAAGTCCCCTTGAGAGAAAGCGGTGACACTTGGGCACGGTCCCGACACGATGTGGCGGAGCACTCCCAGCCGAGGAGGCCTTTGGATATGTAAATGAAAACTTCAGCAATATCCCCAACAGACAAGTGCAAGAGCATTAACTCCTACGCTGCAGCATCTGTAGCTTTCATGCAGGTTTAACAGCCCTGTTGCTACCTTTCATTGCTTGTCACCCTGGGCAGTATCCTTCAGTGTCTGATGTTTCCAGGCGTGATTTCTCGGTATCTGTGAGTTTTCTGGCCTTTCAGTGTCTTCAGGGTTCTAACGCCGCCAGGAATCCGTGCTTATTTTGCCTCGAGCTTGCATTGGTGCACCAGCCTTTGAATAAAATCTTATTTCCTGGGGTAACTCTTCAGCACGGTGTTCAGGAATGGTCAGCTGCTAGGTTTTGACGTGTAACGTTGCTTGGGAGCAAATAGGGAGTCAGTTGGCTTCTGTACCAAGATGTCTGTCACAGTACTATTTGCAGCTGGAGGCTTTGCTGGGCAATAGCTCCTTGCATTTGAAGGACTCTTCGTGAGTCTGATTGTTACAGCTTAACCGGTATTGAGCTTCAGGTTGCTGGATTCAGTACCTAAAGTATCTGAGAGCTGATGGATTGTTTCCAAATATTGAGAATCTCTGCACAGAAGATTCTGGTTTCACCCTCTTGAGTTGTAAATTCCTGTTCTCCTGCAGGAAGCAATGAAACCTAACATGTAATCTATTATTACGATATTTTCTTCCTCTAGTAAAATCTCCCATTAAACTCACAGTAATTGTACTGTGTGTTTTAATGCCCTAGAAAAAGGCCTTTGAATCGGGGTTGTTGCTCCATCAAGTTGTTGCCAGTGCTACCCATTCTATTGCTTAAGCTTACAGTCTTACACTCTTCCCAATGGCAGTTAGTTGATGCAGTTGTAGCAGTTTGTGGAGCAGAGAATCTTTAAATGCTAAATATGTGCTAGATAATGAGCACCTTTGTAGAGGAAGAGATCAACAAGTTGTCACTGTCTTTTTGGGCAGTTACGTGAAACTCGTCTTTTTGAGGTTTCTGTGCAGTTATGTGACTTTGTCAGAGATCACTTCCCCTAAGACCAATACTCAGACTATAACAGCTTATTTTATTTAAAGGTTACTTTACTGTGGTTATCAACAGAAGTTGAATGAGTCTGCTTAGTGAACAGCAAAGTCTCAAGTTCTGATGGAAAAGTTCTTGAACAACCACTAGTGGTTATCAGTAAACTACCAGGAGCATGGTGGTATGTGAAGACCATCCTTTACCTTCTGCTTGCCTATAGGTATCTTAATTCTGTGGCAGTACAATACCCTGTGTCTTTGACTGTTCTCTGCAACCTTGGTGTTAAGAAATCTATTTTCTCATACAGAGACAATGGGCATGTGCACCTTGTTTCAATTTCCTGCCAATTTAAAATGGAAAAAAGACTGCTGACTATAGTACCCTTAGTGAAAGGGCATTAGGATCTATTTTAAGAAGAGTTATTTCTCTTCTATGTTTAAAAATGCATTTTCTTCTTTAAACATAGTGTCTGTTCTGAATTTTGCGTGTTTGTCTTGGGCTTGCTAGGAAGTACGAACCGTAAAAGTGCAGTGCTTAAGATGCTAAACCAGTGTGGATAGTCAAGACTTGGTCTTGACTGTGTGTTCCTCCTTTGAATGTCTTTGCAAGTCTGCTCTGAAGGGCAGAGAACCCTCTGAGTTAGGGCAGTGATGGTGTAACTGGTGTAGCTGACAAATGTTAAGCAAATGACACGTTGAGAGAAAAATCTTGCGGTTTTTTGGATGGGAGGGTGTCAGCTCTTTATTTGGGCTGTGCAAAGTTGATTTGTTACATGGGGTTCAACCAGAAAACTTCTGGATTTTATGTAAGATTCAGGGGGCTATCAACTCAGCAACTGAGAATGACCAGCCTCTGTGGAATGTCCTTGTACCCCCTCAGTTTGGCATAAACCTTCTAGTGGTGGATATATTACTAGAAGAGTGCACCTCTGTTTGAGGAAATAAATAATATTGATTAAAATTACTAAATTGTTAAACTAATTGCTAAACTTTTATATAAAAAAAAGAACAACACACCAAATGTAAGACTTTGTTTCTAGACTTTCTTAGTGATTTTTTCTTCCTCCTGATTTTGCGCACAACTACCACTAACTTCATTCCACTTATTAGTAATTAAACACTGTAGAATAGCATCTAAACCCATCTGAATAGCAGAATCAGATTCTGGTGGTATTATGGTTGAAATGATGGAATTCACTGTATTGTAGTAGTGTTCTTGGAATCATCTCATCACGGAACAGGGTTGAAAGGCCCATGCTGGAAGGGATCTCAAAGGATGGTCTGGTCCAACCTTTCCTAGGAAAGGCAGCCTTGAAGGCTACCTTGTCCAGTTTCATTTTGAAAGCTTTCTGTGATGGGGGCTTAACCCTGAGAAGGTTGTTTCAATGAAAGGTAGGACCAGAAAGAAATTCTTAACACAGATGAAATCTCTTCTTGTGCAACTTGCCTGCACTGTAGCCTCTTACCTCCATGGGGCTCCTTGTCAAGAAAGCCTTCATCATTGTAGCCTTTCAGGTACCTGAGGTACTGTGATGTGGCTTGTATGAAGCCTTGTCCAGAGAGAAGAGAGATGGCTCCTTCAGTCTTTTCTCATAAGGCAGTCTCGCCAGCCTTTTCATAACCTTTGCAGCCTTCTTTTGGATGTTCTGCAGCCTGATCATCTTCATAACCCTCCACTGGACTCCTCCAGACTGTTTTATCTAATTGCTAGGATGTTTGCTTGTTTGGGCTACAAAAAGTGTTGTTAAGTTTAATGATTTTTGTTTTATTCTGGTATTATTTCTTGAGCATATTAAATCTGTAAAAAGGGTCTTTAGAAAGACTTAAAGCACGTCTAGTCTTCTATCTTGCAATACAAGAAATTTTACAGTAGTCAGATTTTTTGTGGTATTATGTTTTAATGTTTGGGTGGAAGGTTTAGTCACAAAGTTCTGTAAGTTAGCTATTTTTTTTAACATAGTTCTTCACTGCATTTTTCAGAGCAGTTTTTACTAAATTTCTGGAGATATTTTCAATTTGAAGCAAACCTCCTGAGAGGAGTTTGCCAGATAATGCAATACTTTGACCTTTAGAATCCAAACTATTTATTATGAAATTACACAGCTGTAAGGAGACAACCTTTTAAGCTTTGATTTTTATGGAGAAAATGGACTCCTGTTTCATTGCCTACCAAAACCTGTACTTTTGACCTAAAAGGTGTATATTTTCTCTTCTACTGACTGTTGTTTTATGATGTTTTAGACTGTATTAGCTGAGGATTTGGGTGAAGGCTGGTTGTAGGTATTGCTGCTCTTCTAATTGTACGACTTGATGTTAACTCAGTTCATTCTTACCACAGTGACCAAACTGCATTTGCCAGCTCTTTATTCAAAAGGCCCAGTTGCAGAGCTTGCATTCTTTACCGGTCCAGGAAAATTAAATTTGTTGATCATGCAGTAATACACTCTGTTCTTTTGAAATCTCTAAACCTTTGTTGCTAATAATGTAAAAGGTTTTCTTCTTTCATGTACATATGATGACTCTGGTAACATTTATATATAGTTCCTGAATACTGTGTTTTTGAGTTTTTAGCTGTGGTTTTAAGATGACGTGGAAAGTTTCTACAGAATTTTATCTTAGACTGCCTGTAATTTTCTTATTTTTAAATTGTTTATCCTGATAGCATTCTTTCAACTACAGTGTCATAAGGATTGCCTAGAGGGAAGCTGTGGTAGGCAATTCTGTAATTCAGTGAGTACTGGCACACATGAAAACAAAATGCCACAGGACAGAGTCTAACTTTGTGTGTCTCTTTGGTGTGTTGCTTGCAATAGCTGAAGCCTTTTTTTTAATATATTTTGGGATACTCTGTTATTCTTTTGCAAATGATGTAATTAGCCATGCTTTAATTCACGAGATTAATTGTTTGAAGTTTGGTATTAGAATCACATGGACACACACATTTAAAGGGGAGAAAGTAAGACTGTTTTCAGTCATAATTCTGCTACACTCTGAAATTTAGCGAAATAAGTGCCTGAGTGTGTGAATTGCCTTTCACTATTTCCAGTTATGAAGTTTTGTTGTAAAGGAAGATTAGTTCCCTGTGTATAAGTTGTTAAAGAAGTTTATTCACCCTAGGCATCCCACAGCTGAGTCTCAGACATCCAGTTTCTGGGGAAAAAAACATTAATAATTGTGTGGTGTTGCAATAGGGACAGCTTAAGCTAGGTGCCTCACCAGAGGGACCCAGAACAAAGAAAATTACTGGGATTTTATACCCTTACAACCTATGCACCTATTCTTTGCACACTTCACACACCTTGCATGCACCTCCTACTCTGATAGTGATTTTTGTTTTGGGGTCTTCTTGTTCATTGTCACATTTTTTCTCTATAGCTGTTTTTATCTGTATGGGTTGCAGCTTCTGATGATAGCCATGACTTCTCAATCTTCTAGTTTGCACTGGTCTCAGAGCCTTCTTTCATTGTAGCTAAACTGTAGTACAAGACTCATTCAGCATTTCAAGGTGAAAGTTTGCAGCTTGTGGCCTAAAGCTTTGGCACTTTGTCTGCTTGTGCTAAGCAAAACTACTAAGATAAAAGAATCCGGTTAAAAGAATTTAGCTAACTAAACTCAGTCTACAACAGTCCTCCCTTTGTTTTTATTAAGCTTTCCCACTATTATGTCAGAAAGAACTCATGAAGTCTTTCAAAGCATTTAACTGCTATCCATAATGTCACATACAGTGTTATTGCAAGTAACAGGCATAATATCCTAAAGCTTTAACAGCAAAATAAGTACACAGTAGGATGGTATATGACCATTTCCATTTAGGTTCTATTCCGATTTTTGTGAAAATACCTTAATTAATACTGCAGTAATACTATTGAGCATGCTGGGTTTTTTTGTCAAAGTTTTTTTTGCATTTATTTAACACACTGCGTCAACCACTGATCTCCAAGAGGCTGGTCCTGGATATAACTAGTGCTGTTGATGACAACCCTAGATGTTGGTGAGGGCTATTTCCCACTGTTGCATATCAAAGTATACTGCTTCCCAAACTTACATTATAAACCTATCTGACTACAAGTTTGAGTAATTTTATTTTACTTTATTTTTTTGCATTTTGTTGGAGTCTTTTGTATGAGCTGGAGCGTGTACTACAGGAATTTTCCTTGAAAGCTTAATGGCTACCAACAGAATTTGGATTTAAATTCCATCAGAAATATTATTTTCTGCTGAAGCAAGGGACTCTCATTCTTTCCATAGCATACCCATTGCATGACACACTCCAAAAGTGTATTTAGAATCAGTATAAATAGTCACTTGCTGGTCACGTCACCACGAGGCTGCTCTTCCTAATTCAATTAATTTGATCTCTTGGGCTATCACCAAGGGTCTAGAGGTTCAGTTTCAAGTGCCTCAAAGTTTCTCACCAATGCATAGCCTCTGTGTTGTTTTCCATTTATATAATATGGATATCCAATGGTGAACAGTGTAAGATCTGAGGTCTCTAGAGGCTGATTTTACAGGTCTGTCTGTAGCTGGCTGGAGTGAAACACCTTGTAACAATCATGACGTGGCTCACTGTTGGAAGGAACAAATAGTAAAGTTGCTGAATTCAAAACATGACATCCTTTTAGAGTAATAATAAATAAGTTAATGATCTAAAATTCAGAATAGTTTGTATTTTGAGGGGACAATGTTTCTGTAGCATGTTGTTTAAGAATCAGTTTCACTTTGTGTTACATGCACAGTTATGTGACCTAGGACCAATATTCCTTTTACAGCTTGGAATATCCCTTCTTTCTCCAGACTCAAATTCCACTTCCTCTGCCTTCATAAAAAATCCTCACAATTGTTTTCTTTGTTGCTTTGTTTGGTCGAGGTATTTCTACCATAGCCTTGGACCTATATTGGGTCTGCTTTGTCCTTTTGCAGTATACCGGGAAGAAGGATAGTCTTTCAAAGCTGTTGGGGGGGGTTTCCTCCTTTTTTTTTTTTTTATTGTTGTTTTATTTTTTGGTTGTCTTCTGTTTGTTTTTGGTTTGTTTTTAGCTTTTTGGGGTTTTTTGGGGTTTTTTTTTGGGTTTTTTTTTGTTTTGTTCTTTTTGGGTTTTTTGTGGGGAGTTGGTTGTTGTTTGGTTTTTTGTTGTTGTTTTGTTTATGGATTAAGCACAAGCTATCAGTTCTACATCAATGCTGATTTTACTCCACAGCTTTGTGGCTATGGTTTTCAGCATTTCTGGTATTTTTAGCTCCTTCTGTAAGCTTTTAGTGATCACACTCCTTCCCATAACGATTAGGTCTATCCATTCAGGGAACAAATGTGATTCCCCATCTTGGGTCTGTGAGAGGTCTCTTTGTATGCTGGGGAGTCTTCTGTCAACGTGAACCTTCCACAAACACTCTCATTCCCATTTGCTCTTTGCAGGCAGTTACCTCCCTCAGCCTTGTGGATTGCATGCCAGCTGCCACCCTCACCCTAATGCTCCTTACATTAGGGAGTGGGAGAAACAGCAAGGTTTCTACTTGAGCTTATACTCACTGATAGCAGTTGCAAGCTGGGCTCCTTGTGGTGTTTGTCTAAAGCCAAGGCTTTCTACAAAAAAAATTTATAAATTTAAAAAAAGTGAGAGAACACTCTCTCAGTAGGGGCCAGTGAAGAGCCACAAAACACAGAGAAATACCTCTTTTCAAGCAAATGCCTCACTTGTCTGAGGATAGATGATATGGATAGAGAAACTTGCTGAGAGCTAGACAGCAGCATTGGAAAGGCATCTAGATTTTGCTACATTGTTTTAAATCCATATGTTAATACATAGATAGCCACTGTCTGGCAAACCAAGCAGTGCAGTTCTTAAAAATACAAGTTCTGCTTTTCCAGTTGCAAGTTCTGTGTACATACTTACTAAAAATACTTCTCTAGAAAGTCTTCTTATCTAAGTGCTGCAGTGTTAGCAAAACTAATACTAATAGTAAAGTGTTATTGTGGGGAAAGTGAAAACTTCTTAAGTATGTTTGGTCTGTATGATTTAGGGTTTTAACAATGTCTCGTAAAACTGAGCTTTTTTTATTTAGCACTGTCTAGTTCTAGTACCTGGTAATTTTAGTATATACAGATTCTTTCCCTCTAATAATAGCTCAGCGGCTTCTTCTGGGGAAAAAAATAAGCTAGGTCTGTTGAAACACTTTAAGCATGAGATTTCTTTTCTGATTCCTCAGTTACAAAGTAAAGTGATAGGCAGCTTAGCCAACAGACTGGGCTGCTGCAGTAACCTTCCAGGGAAGCTGTGGTGATGTGGAGAATGGTGGGACACACATTCAGGAGAATACAGATTACAGATGTAATTTTAAGACACAGAAAAAACACTTTAAAGAGAGGTTAAACTAGGTAACTAGGAAAGAGTGATCTTTAGTTTTCAGAATTACGTTTGTAAGGCCTCCACTAGATGTAGCCCAGTTCTTTAAGTTATAATGTCAGTGATATGCAAGATTGCTCATGCTTTGTCTTGATTCTGTTGCCTTGTTTTTTTGTTCCTGAAGAGTAGGTGGCTCTTAGGGCTCTGTAAATTAAACTGAATCTGTGTTAGGACATACACATAGCAGAGGATTAAAATTGTATAGCTTATGCTGTCACTGCTGCCAAGCTCCAGTTTGGTTTGCATCTACATAGATGCAGAGCAGAAAGTTGGCCTGGTTTTTGAACTGACTCACAGGTCACACAAACTCCTGCCCTGAGGATGGCTTGTCCTGCTAGAGAGATACAGATGCTGCATACTGCTTTAATCCACTACTTCATGTTTGTCAAACCAGTTAAAGATGTTTTTGTGGCACTTTATTACCTGTGTAAAATAGTCCTTCTAGTGTTTAAAATCCATCTGCAGTAATTGGAGCCACCTGTTGGATTCAAAGTGAATTAGCCTTGCACTGAAATTGGAGTAGAACAGACTACTTTGTCCAGTGTGCTCAGTGCTGCTGACACGTAATACACTGACATAGATGGCAAGGAGACTTGTTCTCAAGTACTTCTAAGAGGTACCAGGTAATAGAACCAGACTCTATCTTTTTAAAATTACTTCTGCATCTTCTTTTTTTTGGAATTATTTTGCTAGTTCTAAGGAGCTCTTTGAATCTCGCAGTGAAATTGAGGTTAATACTAAGTATGTAGGGATGTGTGTCTCTGACTACTGCATTCTTGCCAAAGGAATCTTTTTAGAATAACTGATGCTTCTGATAGCTAATGAGAGGATCAAAAATAAATAAAAACATAGTCTTCTGTTGCATTCAGTTGTGCATTCAGAGCCAAACAAAATTACTAAAATAAGGTCAGAAATTAGTAGTCATTTTTTCCACAGCAAGATTCCAGTTTGGAATTAACACTTGTATAGTTGGTAGTGTAGTTGAGATGTGTGTAGAGTAGATGTTTCCCAACAGGGTGTACAATTCTGTATCTTTTATACTTTTGCATTGTGTTAAAGCCTCCTGATTTGAAAAGCTTACTCAGAAACTGATTTCAAAAGTTGTCCTTTATCTAGAGATTACATCATAATTTGGGTAATGCAAATATGCTCACTGCTCTAAGGGTCGAGTAACTCCAAACCTTGAGAAGAGGGAGCTACTGGAATGCATTATGTCAAGTGGTTTGTAGGTTAAAGAAAAGCAAAGCTGGAGTTGCTTCTGTGCCACTAATAAAACTATCTTCTCTGTACAAATATAACTGTTCTTACTGCATAACAAAAATCTTTATTTACCACTTATTCACCAAGTGGATAGTTCTTTGAAGGTTTCTCTTTACAAATGGTGTTAGACTTCATCCTCACCACCTAAGCTTTGTAGGAAATCTTCTTATATAGGCATTTCTATGGGGCTATGAATTAATTTGCATTTCAATATTGTGACATAAAGCAGCCTTTTTTTCTCTCTATGTGCTAGCAGCAGAGGCACAGTAGCCAGGACTGTCATTTGTCCACTAACCTGAGTTCAGTAATCTGCTCAGCATTCCACAGGTACTTCTTGTGGAAACAGTAGCTCAGTTTTGTTTGAGACCAATCTTTCTGTTCCTTGCTTGATTGACTTTATTGGCTGAAAAAGGTGTTGGTTTAAATATAGAGGCCTAGCAGTCAAAAAGGCTTGCTTACTTGCTTGCTTCTGGAGAACTTTGTCCCATATAGAGAACAGAGTTTGGGAAAATGGGAAAGGAAGCACATAAAGAACCTTAATCTTCTGCTAAATGTATACAGGTTGAGTGGAAAACCTGAATTTATACTATTACAATGCACAATTTCTTTCCATTCATTCTGCCCAACCCGATCCTCTTCAACCCCAACAACAGCTGAACAAAACTCTAAAAAGCTTAAACATATTTTATCTTGGAATATGTTTATGTTCTAGAATTAGTAGTGTTGAAGTCTTTCTACTTACTGCTTGGGTCTCTGCCGCCTGAACTCGGTGACCTTTAGAGTTGGCGAATGGTCCTTTCCTCCACAGAACAGCAATGTGAGGAGGTGACCCTGCTCTGCTTGTTTGCTACCGTGGCTATGAGCTTAGAGGAGCTGGAGGCTTAGACTTCCAAACTGAGCTCATCTGGCAGGAGGTGTGTTGTTTCACCATCAACACCTGTCTGTAAGGGGTCCTTCTCTTTCCCTCACCTTCATTGCTTCTGCAGCTTTCAATTAGTCTTTTCCACTGGAGCTTCTCCAGCTCATCCTGTATTACACTTTTAAGATCCTTGAAACCATGAGAGTAACTTTTTCTCCTTTTCTGTGACTTGTGAGCAAAATGAGTTTTTTCTTTAGACTATCTTTTCTGGAAATCTTGTACCTATATCAAAACCCACAGTATTTTGCAGGTTCATCGATACAGAAGGGAAAATAAGTACATGTCTTTCAACAAACAAACAGTGTCTGGCAACATTAGCTATAAGGGCTTTTAATATTTTGGTGGATTTGGGATCGGAGACAGTAAATCTGAACGCTGTAAGGTGTAATCACCTCACTTTAGTCAGTAGTTTGGTAACTGCAGCTGTTACTATTGAGCTGTCAGTAATCTGGGTGTGTTTGTGCAGGCCTGAAGCGAGTACCCAGGCGGGGAGAACAACAGGGAGTGACTAACAGAGGCACGGAGGCAAAACAAGACAAAACTGAATGGAGACCATCTTTCAGGGAATACCGTCCCTATGGAGCACAAAGACAAGTGGAATTCACAGTGGAACGGTATGTACCATGCAGGGAGAACTAAGGCCCCCCACAGAGGATCTGCACAAGGGTGGGAAAGGGAGAGTGTTCACCTTGTTAAAACAGATCTAGTAGCCAGACATGGCTTGAAGGCATGGTTGCATTTATTGGTGTGTGCAGGTTTGTTGCAAGACTATTTACTTCATGCTTGTCAGAGCTGTAGTTTCAGCTTCCTTGGGGCTTGAATTGGAGCATTTTTGTTGAATGTTAGAAATACAAGGCACAACTGAAAAATGAAAAGATCTGAAAATGCACCCCCTAGTCAGCAGCATATTTATAGTGTTCGTTTCTGAGCTCACACACCAAGCTTTGCAGAACATGTGGGAAGTTCCAAGTTGGAACTTACTGCTTGGACAGTAAATGCATATTGATTTTGCTTTCTTCATAAGTACTAGAAAATTCCACCTAAACCTTTAATGCTTCAGAGTGTGGCTGTTCTTACTTTACACCACAATAGTTGATATTTAACAAGCTGTCTGAAATTTTTAGCAGTTGCATATAAATCTGAGTTTAGATGGTGGAGCTATTGCATGATGAAGTTGTGAAGATTTGACAGTTTTATAATGTTTTCTTTAATTTCTGTAATGTTTTCAATGTTAATAACAGCTGATCTTTCTGTTCCTGTTTGCTGTAATAATTCCTCCAGAATTCACGATGTCCATTTTTAATGACAAAATTAAAACAGCTGTAGCACTCTAAAATTGTGCAGTAGCTGTTATATACTGATGTGTCCCACAGCTGCACAAATATAATATGATTTTTTTTTCTTCTTGTTAACTGTTCTATAAGAACAAAAATCTGACTAATTATCTTCTTTTTAGACCAGTGGAAAGATTAGACTATGAAAGACCAATAAGAGGTCGTGGTGGAGGAAGAGGTGTAATGCGAGGTAGAGGAAGAGGTGGTGGATTAAATAGAAGTTTTGATGGATTTGACCAAAGAGGAAAACGGGAACTTGAAAGACAAAGTGGGAATGATAAAACGTAAGTGGTTCTGTTTGTTGTTTCTCACTTGGTATACAAGTAAATAATAGTCAGCACTGCAGTACTGTATTTTACGTATTCTGTTCTCTTCTACTATATCCTGGTTGGCTGGCAAAAGTCAATACTGGTTTTAGTTTGGGGTCCTGAAAACAAAAAAGGAAAAAAACCTCTAAAACTGACAGAATTGTTTTCCTCTCTAGAGGAGTGAAAGCAGATGACAAAAAGGGTGGAGGTGGAGCTCGCAATTGCAGAACAGTTAAAGACGATATGAGGTACATCATATACCTGTGCCCATCATAGAGCATATTTTTCTGTGGCCTTAGATCATCATTTTCATCTGTTTCATGTCCATTTTGAGCTTTATAAGCATTGCCTTCTATTATTGTCAAAATTAATGTAATTTCACAGTTTTTTTGGCTGCTTCATGATGGTGAGATTAAATTGAAGCAAAGGCATGATGTTGTTTGTTCACTTAAGACTGCCAGAATCTTTTGACTAGAGCTGCGTTGTCTTTTAATGGAAATAAGTTATTACTTTTCTCAATAGTCAAGTAAGTGTGACTCTGGTATTTAATGGAATTGCTCCAAAATGCTGATTATAAGGTTCAAACTCTGTTAATGGGCTTAAAGTCCAGTCTCTTTTTCTTGAGCTTTATGGATAATTTCTAAATTGCAAAACTGTAGTACATTTCAGTGTGGCTCTGAAGGTAATGTTTAGCTGACTGTACCACTGGAGTACATTTTAAAGCGCTAGGAAAATCAGTAGCATCATGTGATTAATGGCCACTTCGAGTTTAAAAAAAAATATCAGGAGTTTTCCATTCAGTTCTGTATATCTTAGTGGTACTGGTTTCTGTTCATATTTGTAAAACCTCACTGATTATGATGGCTTTTGTCCATTCTCTGCACCTAGCAATCTGTTACTCTTTCCAGTAACTTTTATTCTCCATACCTCTAGAACACTTTAATTGAAGGCTGATAAAGGATGGAGAAAAGGCTTTGAACTTATATAGCAAATATCTTTGCCTATGCACACATTCATTGACAAAAATGTTTTTAAGATAGATTTTATTTTAAAATAAAATTTTAAGTTTTAAAACTTAGTGGATTCAGACAACCATGCTAAAAGTTTGAAAAATACAGCCTTGATGTGTAAGAATTTTTGGGTCTTGATATTCCAAATTCTTCTGAAAGATTTTGCTGACTTCTCTCCCTTCTACAGAATTTCACATTAGGAGTAGATTGGTTAGGTACTCTGGCTTTTCAAAGGATTGGCTAGGTTAACATAGTTCTGAACTAATAGTACAAAACCAGCTAGCAGAAAACTATCTTCTGTAGGATATCAAGCTTCATAAACTTGCAAGGTATTTATTGGCCCTTATATATTTTCTTCCTAGTTAAGGTTTGGTGGTTTTTTTTTTCAGTTCAGTAGCATCAGATCTTATATCAATGTTTTCTTGTGATGTGGTAGAAGTGACATAAAATTAAAGCTCTCTGAACAATTCTAAAAGCATGTCTGTGCCCCAATTGTGCTAATTATGCATTGAAGCTAACAGGTGTGAATTTTAAATATGTATGCCTGCTAGTGGAATGAAAATAAGTTACTACTGTCATTTGATGGCGATTTAAAGTCCATGTTACAGAAAATACAAACTTTAATTCTTTAAAAGAAGCAAAAAGGCAAACCCGAACATCAGTGTTAGACTGTAATGATTAGTATTAGTGATCGAATTATTTAATCTTCATACATGCTTTTCACTTTTTTTGTTTAAAGGAAATAGAAGTTGTATTTTCCTAATATTCCTCATTTTGTTAGTTGCTTGACTAGTCACGTAGTATATCTTTCTGCTTATGATCAAAGAGTTTTCCTTTTTTTTTTTCCTCCTTACCAAGAAATTCTGGAAAAAGAAGTGATGTATTGATTTGTTTTTTTTCCAGTGTGACTCATGAAGACTGTGGTTTGTTTTGTTTTTTTGTGTGTGTTTTGTTTTGTTTGCTTACTGTTTTAGTGGGACAGAACAGACTGCACCTATGGAGGAGACCGTGGAAACTCCTGAACAGCCAGGGACATCTGAAGGAGACCCTCTGAGCAAGTACAGTCAGACAAATGTTTTCTTTCTAAATGCAAAGGAAACCATTAACTCTTACTGATGTAAGAATAAGAGTTTCTTGTATTGAGGGGCACACTTGAAGTATGAAGTGTAAAGTTTTGCTAGTGCACGTATTTAAAAATAGAAAAGCTTTGTCTTGTATGGGTGAGTATGGAAAACATGTCCCTAATTCTGATTATACAGTTGGAGATTGCATTTAATTGCACAGTGATGCTTAACTTCCTAAGATTTGGTGATAATTTAAGGAGGAGCTACATATTATGTTTTACCCTTTTAATTTGTCTAATTTGTAGAAACTACCATGCTTTTTGACGTTCTCTGAGAAAAAGTATTCAAGGTGCCCATGCAATCGTACAAACACATTTAAAATACACTGAGATACTAAGTCTGTATTCATCAATCACTAATATCATGCAGATATCATCTATTCATGAGAGGCCATGGCAGAACCTGGAAAAACTTTCTGGAAATGCAGTGACCCTTAGAAGTAGAGAAATTGAGAGAGAAATCTGCCCCTCGTCTTCTGGCTTTCATTCTAATCAGTGTCACAGCAAATAAATGAACACTGGCTTAAGAAAAATAACTGGACAGTCTTGTCCAAGTAAGAGACTTAAAGAATAATTAAATAGCATGTGGTTAATATCCCCTGATGAGTGAAAGATGGTCAGCACAGTATGTCAACCTCTTCTGTTGCTGTGAAGGCTTTTTTATGTTATGATGTGGCTCCAGATATTAGTGATATGAGTTCATTTCTTAATTATAAATCTAACTAGACTACAAAACCTGTTTTATATGTTCAGGTTGTTTAACCCTGTAAGAAGTTCAGTTGATATAGCTTTGATTCTTTTAACTTTAGAGTAGCTTTTAAGATATAGCTAAAGGTGTATACCCCTGGGGAAATCTCTCTTTGAATGACTTATGACTGAAAAAATGATTTTTAGGCTAACTTAAATCAGATGGGCAGTGTAGGTACACTGTCAAAAATGCACTGTATTATCTGAATATGAGAACAGTTATTCAGCTTTTTAAAAATTTTTATTTTGTCAGTTGCTGGTACCTTTACTTGTTTCACACTTGTACTTGTTTCTACTTCACTTCAAGCTCTTTGTCAATATGTCCCAATATCAGTTCCTTGTAGAGCTTAAGGCATGAGAAGTATATACAGTGGAAAAGGCCTCTGGCAGTTATCTTTAATTTTTTCATCTTTCTTAGAGATCACTAGGTATTCAGTCAGACTGAGAGCCTTTCTGGGTATTTTACTCCTGTTTGTGTTTTTTAAAAAAAGATTAATTTAGGAATAGTCTGCTGAAATTAGTCTGATTCAAAAAAAGCAAATAACCTACAAGTACAAAATTCTGCACTGTGTATTCTTTTCAGTGCAATAAACACTGTCCTGAAGGCTTACAAATCTATATGCAAAACACGAGTTACATGTATCTCACTGCCCTTACCTTCGTGACCCTATGTATGTTAAAATAGGAGACATTGTGTGAATAGTGTCTGGGTCATTAGGGATGGTTGTATGGCATACACCTTAACAAGATGGAATTGTTGTTGGTTTTTAAAATCAAAAGCTGGTAGGGTATGGTGTTCAGGCTTCAGGATGTATTTAAAGGTCTCGCTGCTTAGGTTGCCCCTGCTGTCCAGATAACACAAATTAGGCTACCTTGTGCTTTTGCTACAGCCTCAATATTATAAAGGGTTGTGTGTTTGCTTGGGCTGCTGCCAGGGTCTTTCTCATTTTGACACTAAAATGCAGTGACTGCAAGGAAACCATTTATTTTCTGCTGCTTTATTGCAGTTGTGTGCTTGCACTGAGAAAGAGATTGAAGACTTGGGTTTGTTTCTTCTCTCATTCTCTTTCTTCTTGTGTTTCCATTTAAAATTACAAGTAAAATGTAATCTTGGAAGTTGGGGATAACCTGTCTGCATGAAGATGCTGTATAGCTTTCTGACATGGTACTAGCTAATTTTTATGCAACTCTGGAAATGAGGTTCTATGGGCTTCTGTAACTTACAGGGTCTTGTCTTTAGGATTCTGTTTTGCCATTCCTGAGCTTCTATTTGCAGAGTATTGCGGGACAAGAGTTTCTTTAATACTTGTATAATATAAATCAAGTTGTTTTTTCCCATATCCTGAAATTTTCTTGAGTGTATCAACAATGTTTATCTCTAGTTATATCATCCCAAACTGCATGCTAATAGTAGGGGGTTGCTTTGCTGCAAAAGCAAAACCTAACCTTAACCCTGTATAAAATACACAGGTAGTGCAGAAGTATAAGCTTTCCTCACAGCTGCTTTCTGTTGAACTTTTTTTTTAACTGTTCTTTGCAGTCCAAACGATGGACTGTGTTGGCCCATTCAAATGAGTAGATTTTTTCTTTTTATTCAGTACAACACCTGGGCTAATCAATTCCTGTTCCTAAAGGCATTTGCAGATCTTGTATTTAATCTGTGGGGTTTTCTTACATTTTTTTCTCACATAATAATTTTCCTTTTTGGTGGAGCGAGATATCATTTTGGTTATATAATAGGAAACTTTAACAGTTTGTCTTCAAGATTTTTTAGCTATTTATCTAATTTGTTTATTTGTTTTGTTGTTGTTTGGTTGTTTATGTTTTGCTGTTGTTTAATGGTGACATAAAGCTGTTTACAGATCAGGCCAGAGCTTCATAAGTACTTGATTCAGTGTTTTTCTTCCACAGAAAATTTGTATAATTGTTGTTTGGTCTTAGCTTGTTTAACTTTAAATTTTTCTATAGCTGGTGATAATGCTCTTGTAAATAATGTTTAGTGGGAAAGCTTCGTGTCATTGACTTCTTGATAAAATCTGGATAAGCATTTGCTTTGTGCAGCTGAATAATACAAAAACTGATCTGAGAGAGATCTGCTGTCATTATTTCTAATTATATGGAAATGATAGCTGAATAGCTGAGCTAAATGGCATTCCTTTCCATTTGCCTTTCTTCTGGTAAAAAGAGAATGTATTTTGTTTACTATGTGCACAGTAATCAAGGCACAGTTAAAGGGTTATGGTCATCCACTGAAAACACTGAAGCAGTAGGAACCATTACCAAAGGCTCTCATTTAGTGATTTGGTAGGACTTTTGCTGTGAATTCAGTTTGTTCAAGTCCAGAGGTTGTGCTTAGTCGTCTGGCAGTGTTTTGTAAGCATGATTGCTGGTGTGCCAAGGAGCTTATTAATTTGATTAATGAAAATGCACACCAAGCAGTTACTAAAAATGTGTAAGGTTAGAAGGTAGAAAGTAATGCACAGAATGCACTTCCGTGCTGGCTTGGTGCCCAAATATAACTTGCTGCAATTGAGTTTCTGTCCAAAATGTGATATGCAGGTTTTGGTTGCTGTACTTCACTCATAGGTGTTTCCCCTTGGGATGCTTGATATCCTAAAACAAATTTGTACTGCTAATAACCTAGCAGTTAAAATCATCCTTTGCAGTAAAAATCAAAACTGTATTTTGAAGTTGAAAAAACCAAATATTTGCAGTGTAAATCCACAAGTGTTTCTTTTGGAACTGTCGAGTGGGTGTTTTTGATGTTATGTGTACTTTTCAAAGCAATAGCTCTGTTTGCTTTTTGAGAGATCAAGCTGCTGTGTGGTCAAATGTCCTCATGTTCTCTTATGATCATAGCAATTTAGACCTGAAAAGGGTCTTTCTGACCCAGGGCATGACCAATTTTAATTGTTGCTTCTCGTACTTGTCTAGTTGATTTTAATGTACTCTAATAGACATTTCAACATCCCCTGATGGTCTTTCAATACTTAGAAAATAGAAACTGCTATGTTAGTTTTTCTTTCCTCCTGGATGTCTTGCCTTAATGCCATGGATATGCAAAACTTTTTCTTTTTTTAGCATTATGTATATTTCCTTTGCACATCTTTAAAGGCTTCACATGGACATCAGGTGTTTTAAACTTCTGCCTTGCAGTGCTGTTGTGGACTTCTCACCTGTTCCCACACAGGGGACATTATTTAGTCAAGATTTAGTTCCACCCTATCAGCAGTAACATCTGTTCCAAACAAAACTGTTGATGTGGCTCCTTATCATACACAGTATGATGTTGAAGAAAGAACACATACTTGACTGCAATGCTCCTGCACAGTCTGGGGAGTTAGGGTCCCCCCTTCAGACCTCCTGCCTTGTTAGTGGTTCCTTTTATGTTTGGGTGGCTGATACTTTTGCCTGAGTGTACATATTTCTAGTTGTTCTTGGGACTTTATGGTGATTGTTGTTTTGGTTGCTTGTTCTCAAATCACTGGGTCACTTTAGTGTCTCGTACCACTGGTCAGCCATTCAGTGTTCTTGAATGCTTGCACTATTGCCCTTCTTTTGTGCAATCTTTGTGCCACAGAAAATGCATTAAGTATTATTTTACACTGGTAAATTCCCACTCGCATTCTTGGTTTTCTTTTGCGAATTAAAATATTGATAGATAGTTCTCAAGTACTTTTTGCAATCAGTTTTGTAGCTTTCTATAGCTCTTGCTGAGGACTGAAATATTGACTCTGTAATGTCATGAAAACTTCATGGGAGAGGAGGAAAAAAGACTTCCTAAAGTTCAGATATGCAATTTACTGAGATAGTGGCTTAGGACAAAATTAAACAGAGGCACTTTTATTAGTTATGTTTCTCTTTTTTAATTCCTCTGTGTTTACCAGTAGTCTTGTTTTTCCAACACTTATTCCCAAAACTGAAGCTTCAGATAATTGATCAAAAATTATCTGGCTTCTTACTCTTGAGGACAACAAATTGAAATGTTTTGGGTGCTGTGTGTTCTTAGTGCTCTTACAGACAGAAGAGTATCTGACAGTGGTTTTCCAGAAGTAGCTGCTTCTTTCACCAGCATCCTTTTTATGTAACTGAGTAAACCATTTAATTTTTTTTCCTAACAGTCCTTCTAATACAGTTTCAGATTGTAAGGAGTGTGGAACTACAGACTGCTAACCAGTCTTTTAACGTTGAATTTCTGGTTGACAAAGCTGGAATTTTCAAAATAACAGGGCATAAAGGCATGTCAGAGGGCAGGCATGTAGTACAGGACTTCTGTATTTGTTATTCTTCTGTGAAGTGAATTTAGAACTGTGTTAATCCTAGAACCAAAATTAAGGGCTGCCTTAGTGTTCAGTTATGCTTCTCACAGTTGTCCTGGGTGTTCAGAAAAATACTGTCTAATTTTGACTGGCAAGAAATATGAATGCTTTGCTGCAAGATCAGGTAAGAAGAGGGACCAGGCCTGTTCCTATATAGGCTAGTCCTATAATGTACAGAACAGTCCCAACAAATGTGTGTAATCCAACAGGTTGCTTGTATAACTTCAAAAACAAAGTACACGCAGTCACTGGTTGTCATTTGACTCTGCATCTTTCCATGATAAAAAATTTCCTACTTGCACCTAATAAACTGTATATTTACATTGGGGAAATCATAATTATTTGGTAGAAGAAGACTGTGGAACTACGACTGAATGAGGAAAACCAAATCCATAGTTCTCCCAGTAGACAGGTTCTAATGAAAGGGCTTTCCAGAAAAGTCATTGGTAGGGAAATACTTAGCCAACTTCAACTGCTGTTGTAATGCAGTTTTCTGTGTGAGAAGAGAGAAATGGTTTCTCAAGTGTCTTGGAGTAATCAGTGTGGGGTTTCCTGTAGGTCATGGTATTTGACTTGCTTATGCAGCAGTTATGGTGATGGAGTAAGTTGTACTCCCTGTGTGTGATGGCTGGTTAGTAGGAAATAGCTTTCTGTAGATACCATTAAATGTACACCTGCAGCTTTCTAATAGCTGCTGGTCCTGGGCAGGCCTGTCATGATCAGCATCAAAAGTGGCAGAAGAGTACTCAAACAGTGATGAGTGGAAAAGAAGTTTTTTTTGCTTATGTATCTTGTCTTATCTCTGTGTATCTTACAGACATAAAACCTTCTGTCTTTACAGTTCAAAACATGCAAGGCAGCCTCTGACATATTTCATATGTTTTTCTAGAACATACTGTTATTGCACTTAGTGACAAATGAAAATTTGACTAGGATTAATGTGGTTCTGCCAAGTTACAAATACTGTCTGCTTGTCTGTTACTACATCTGACAAAAAAATTCAAGGAAGCATCTTGTGAGCTACACAAAGAAAATGTTAATAATTACCTGGAAGTTGCCATGGTGTAATCATCATATCTTTTTGATGACTGAAAGCTACACTGAAGCGTTAATTCATCTCATATTGTCATTGTGCAGTACAAGGCAATGAAACCATGCAACTGGGGTGTTTTAAAACTACTCTGTGTGGTTTTTTTTTTTTTAAGTATGGCTATATTTGCTGGGTAGATCCACTATTAAACTGTAGGGTTAAGAATATGCCAGATCAAAAGGCAGAGTGATTTTGTCTAGAATCTAAGTGCTTGAATTCAGGGTGAGACTGGATGAGTACTAATACAAGAGGCTGCAGACAGCATTTGTTCATATGACTAATTTCAAACAGTACATAAATATATACTCTAAGTTACATTGATGTAAAACCATAGCACATAAAGTTAATGTGGGCAGTAAGTGAAATTAAGGACAATAATTTGGTGAGAAACATTCTAAATGTTTTGTTTAATATCCTTACTTTTGAGATTAGTGTTCTTGTTTGTCCTGGAATGTTGCAAGCTAATGTTTTTTACTTTAAAACTGTAAACTTCTAGAGTTGCTGAAGGAGAGCCAATGGAAGAAGTGGTTCAAGAAATGACGTTAGATGAGTGGAAAAATCTTCAGCAACGTAATCGACCAAAGCCTGAATTCAACATCCGGAAGCCAGAATCCACTGTTCCTTCCAAAGCAGTGGTGATTCACAAGTCAAAATACAGTGACAATGTAAGCACTTCCTCAGGAATTCTGTAAGCTCTCCTTTATGCCTGGGGTTAGGAAACTCTGTTTTTTTTCTACTAGTTTTAGTATAATCTGAATGGGCAAGAAAATAGTGTCTAAGCTTTATCACTGTAATGACATGTGCCCCAAAACTGGCTTTAAATTCTGTGTTCAACTTTTTGTCTCAGATCATCACTCCTATTTTCTATGAAAATATATAATATATCAGGTTGTTCTACCTTATGGCTCAGCTGCTGCCACCTGTATAAGTCTCTGGTAATGCTCCTAGAAAAACTTGGTTTGTGAAACTGTTTAGCTTACTTGCCAGTATACATTTGTATGTCCCTCATTGTCCACTTGGAAATATGAATTACTTTTTTTAGGGTGCGGTTTCTTTGGGTCCTGCTTTTTAGAACTAACCCTGGAGAACTTGTGGTGCTGTAGCATGCACCCCCTCCCCACTTCCCCTGGATTTTATTCCACGATACTAGTTAGATTGAAATTTCAGGGAGAGCTACTAGTTCTGAGGAGAGAGGGGAAGCTTCTTTCCGATTCTAGCTTACTTAGATTTCAGATTTTGGGGGTCACAGAAATATGTCTAGCATGATGGAATTTTGATCCTTGAAGTCTACATGCATTTATGAATACACATCTTTTCCTAGTTATAATATTAACATCAAAACTTGCTTAATCACTTTAAGTCATTGTGTCTGCATTCTTTTTAGTGAGACTTTTAAGGTCAGAGTTGCTGTTATCCCCTTGTTCTTTTCTGAGAGAGGCAGTGGTAGGGGTGGGGAAAATACCTTCCACAAGCTCCGAAGAAAGAACACAGGTGTGTGAAGAATACATACAAGTTTCTGTTCCTCTTGCCCGTAAAGTTTCTCTTCTGGTAGTATCAAGAGACCTTGTTAAAATGAACACAGAACAGGAGGTACAGGAACTGTGTAACATAGGCAAGTGAAATCCCTGAATTAGACACTAAGTGATCATTGTAAGGGATGAGTTAACATATACTTTATCGTAACTACAGTCCCCAGTAAAGTTATGCTGGGAAATTGTCTGACATTCACTAGCTATTAGGAACATACAGTTAAAACAGTAATCTCATAGCTGCAGGCATGTAGATGAATACATGGGTTAGGTAGCTTTGGTATGGCCTTTTAACCATTATTTGGAGATAACTGCAGGAGTAAGTACCTTAGGCCTGACTCTCTAGTCCCTTTGAAAACCTCCTAGATGATATTTCTGAAAAACCTCTTCTGTATTATGGAGTTGGTACAGAAGCTTTTGTTGCCAGGAATCTCTGAGCCAACAAAGAACTATCCCAGGCATCTGGGTAGCTGCAATTACCTCATCTTTGTTAAAATCCTGTGCAAGTTAAAACTTGACTTGTGCTCCAGATGCTGCCTTGGTTCATCTGCTGCTTAGTCTATAATATAAGTGTGCATGTGTGTCTGGGAGGGGAGAAGCTCATACATGGAAACTGTAGGCTTTAACCAGATCTTCTTTTTAGTTGCAAAAAGAAGACTTTGAAGATGATTCTCATGTCTTTCGAAAACCAGTGAATGATATAACTTCTCAGCTGGATATTAATTTTGGGAGTCTTCCTCGCCCTGGCCGTGGATCAAGAGGAGCACGAGGTGGTCGTGGCAGAAGACCTGAAGAGACAGGACCTCGACCAGAAGTAGTGGTAATGGATTTTATGGCTTTGTTGTTGTTGTTAATTTGGGGTTTCTTGGGATTTTTTTTTTTTTTCTCTTACTGGTGGTGTTTGTGTGTGCGTCCTGCCCCTTTCTGTGTGGAATTTTGATTTCTGTAGTGACAGACTTGTTTCTAATTCCTGTCTCGTAGTATGTTGTCCTGCTTATTGAGTTCCTGGCCCATATTATGTTACTTGAAATTAAATACTGATTGAGGCTCACAACTCTTCAACACATTTCAAAAGGTCTGATTACTGATGGTAACTAGAGGAAGGGATGCAATGAGGATTTTTTTTCTGCAATGAGTTTTGATATAAATTGGGAGGTAATTAAAATAACTAAAGGCTTGTATCTCTTTGAAAAATTTCAGTGTGATACAGTAATACTTTGATTACTGACAGTGAGATCAGTAAATCTGTGAGAATGATTAATGAGTTCAATATAACCATTATAAAAAACTTCAATTTATCTTTGAGGGGGAAAAAAAAAGCATTGGCACACTGGAAAATGGCATCTTTATTCTTCATGCTAACAGAAGCTTTACTGTGACTAAAATGTATTAAGACCAGGAACTTTCAGAATAATATGGATGTGTTGATGCATTTGTTTCATCTGGAAGATAAAAGTTCTTTATGGTTACAGATCAGGGAGATTAAAACTACAACCCAATATGTTCAGGAGTTCTAGAATGTAAAAATATAGTAATGCTGCTTCTGAAAATAGGCAGTATTTTGCTTGAGACTGCTTTACCTTTTTCCTTCATTCAGTGCTGCAGAACTTGTGACCACCTGGTCCTCTCCAGGCAGCATTATAAATACATTCATACTGAAAAGAAATTATAGCAGTCATAAGTTCTGCGATAAATGTGTGATAGTGATGGATACAATTTGAGTAGAAGTAGCATTTAGTAGTAGTAGTAGCATTGAGTATATATTTGAGTATAAGAATGAACCCTTTTCAGGGTAAAATATGTATACATAGCTGTGAGATACTTTTGAAATGCATTCATTTTTGTAAAACTTCTTTTCTTACTTTATAGGTCCAGCTTGTTGCTCCAAATCCTGATGATCCTGAGGATTTTCCAGCTTTAGCTTGAAGAGCCATCATGAATGGTGGTATCTCAAAGTCACTTTGTAACTATGAAGAGACCAGTTCTATGCTGGTGTGGATTAAGGAAGTCTGTTTCCTTCTGGAAAGTTGTTTGGGTGTTTGGTGTGGAATGATTGCAGCTGTCTGCTAATAGAGTTGGGTTCTGGAAATATGGGTGGATTGGGATCCTGTCACAGGTTCCAATGTCTGCCTCCATTTGTGACACCTATGGGAAGACTTACAGTACTTCCCTACTAGCCTTCAAGTGAAGTTAAAGGGAAGAGTGTTTAAAAATGTATATATAGAGATTATATCAAGTTCTCCATGACACCATGGTGAAATGTAAACTGTACAACATGATCAATTGGGACTCAATTTCACTGTACATTTGAAAGCTGGTTTTTTTTGGGTGAAGTGTATATTTCAGACAGTCACAAGCTGCAGTTCTTCAGGGTTTGGCAAATAAAGAAAAGTGCACATTGGTTTGGGCTTGAGGTATTATTTTAAGAAGTCAGAGTGGTAGGTGGAGGCTTTTGCTATTTGGATGTAGTCTGGGGTAAAAAAAAAAAGGAGGGAGAAAACCCAAACCCTAAACAGCAATCTGTACTTGCCAAAAAAAGTGAACACCTCTCTAAATGGAAGTGATTGTTAAAATCAAGGTAGCACAGATGCTTTGAATTGACACCTAACCATAAGGCCTATTTCAGTAACAAGATATAGTCTTAATTACTTTGAAGAAAATGTAAAATAAGAATTTTGATCTAAAACCAGAACTAAATCATTAAGGAAGCTTTTAATTTTAGCAGGAGCAACTACAAACTAAAATGTTTCATGCCTTACCAAGAAGTTTGTGATATTGGGGATGAGGTGCAATGTTCTTTCATTGCAGCTTTAACATACTTGAGTGAGATTTTCTAACTTGTTTCCTGTCCAAGGGGACACTGAGAGCCATTCTGGGGGATCTGAGAGAAACAAGAAAATGGTGCCAGAGGTGATGACAGAAATAAATGAAAGGACAATCACACTGGACATTTTGGAAGTAGCTGTCAGCCTCACAGGAGTCTTCAAATGCCTGCTCAACTTGAACACATTCTTTCAATTTACTGGGAAAGCAGATTAATACAAACCTTTCACTTTTTCCAGTTCTGTGCCTCACTTCTCAGCAGTCTCCTTTGAGAGCAAACAGTGAAAGAGGAAAAAAAAGTTTTGCTTTGGAGTAAGCTGTAAGAGTGCTCAGAATCTTAAAAGACTTTTCTCACTGATAAGGCTTTGCTCAAATAGGATGTAGTCATCCTAGAAAGACTCTTTTCTATATGCTCCAAACAGATGGTCTGCAGAGTAGTTTAGCCCAAAGGATTTTTTCTTACATTGTTAAATTACTTATATGACAATTTGCTGTAACATGAGATTTTGTATTCCACAAGAAGTTCATCTTAGTGGCATAGAGATGCTCTGACTTGTAGTAGGAAGAAGTGCAAAAGCAAAGTGCTGGTGTTAAGGGAACCCATGCTGCTGCTATTTGAGTAACTGAACTGGATGAAAAAATGCATGACTCCTTCACTTTGTCACAGGGTGTTATTTGACATCATTGCAGTTTGATTTACCTGCTGCTGCCGTTTTTACAGGTGTTGTTTATTTCTGCCAAAAATGGCAATTTAATGAATGTGGAATAGAAGTGATTTTTGTCAGTGGGGTTCTTGGAATATTTTGCTTGTTCTTCCCTTCCTGTTCCCATTTTCCCATTGGACAGGGAAGAATGTGTCTGAATTATTGTTTATATTTTTACTTGCCAGAGTGAATGTGTGCATAGATGTGGAGAGCTTCTTTGCAGGGCTTCCTTCTATTTCCTGTCATGTTTTGAATGTAGCCTTCTCTTCTACTAAGACCTCTTTTTCCTAAGAAAGGTGGTCATAACTTAAAAGTAACCCTCCCTTCTACTAAAAATTTCAATCTTTGCTATGCTGTGCTATGGGGATCAATCTGCTGTGATGTGTTTGGTTTAGTTCTGACTGTTCTCTGGGAAGGCTGAGAGAATTTCTTCATTTTTCAGGCTCCTTCCTGCTGTTGCAAAGTTACTGTTTATTCTTCTAACTTTGATCATCTGCCTTTCAAAACAGAATGACAAATAGGTTCTTTGGGGAATGCTTTAAAGGACTTGTGAAAATTTATCTCTGTAATCCACGTTTGGTCAGCAGATTTTTAAACTCCTGGTTAAAAGGGAAAAAGGCTGGTTACAAGACTGTTTAATTAGAACCACAACAAACCAACAAACCAAAACTAAAATATACAACCCATCCAACCCAAAACTTTGTGAGAATGAGATTTAGTGTAGTTGATTACTGCTGAAACCAGAAGTTTTTTAGAGCAGCTATGTGTGACAATTTTATTTTTCAGTCTGTCAGACTTGAATATGGCTTAAGAATTTCTCTAGTTGATGGTATATCGAAGTATAAAAAAGAAATTATTAACTGTAAGTGATGACAGTGATGCAACTTCTTTGCCTAGCTGTGATAAGAGAACTGTAAATCTCAGTCATCTGTCATATTTAAGGTACCAAAATAGCTGTATCTGTTAAGCACATATTTGCTGCTGTCACTCCTGGTGTAGCTTTACTCCTTCATGTAAAGCAGTTGGTAGCAGGTGTAAACATATACACAAACACTAGTAGAACATGGCATGCATATTAAAAATAGATTGTGTTGCAGATCTTAGTCATGTTACTCTTTAGTGCACTATGACCAGCAGCTCTTTGGATTAATGTAGTGACTGGCCTAGGAAAAACTGCTGCATTTCAGATTTAAGTTTTAGATTAATGTAAGTTGCAGTAAGTTTGCAAAGAAAGGAATTCACCTCTCTCCATGACCATCATTTATATAAGATAGTGTTGATATGATGTAGTTCAGCTGAATCATATGCAGTGCTATGGTTTAGGATTGGCAAGAATGATATGAAAGTGCCTTTAGAAGAAAGAGGAGAGGAATGTCTGTGCTTAAGAGTACCAAAGAATGAAAAAAAGGACTCGGAAGTAAAAAACCCTGAGTTGATAAATAGGAATATTGGGCATTAGAGCCCATAGGAAATGAGCTTTCAGCTGGTTACATTTTTTTGTATGAAAACAAGTGTTGGGGTATAAGCGTGCTTTGGGCCCAAGCCCCAAATCTGTACCTCTAGTACCCTTACGCCATTAATATTATTCTTAATCTTATATTACACAATTTTCACATTATTTTTTCTTTTTTCCCAGAGCTATCACAGGCACATACACACATTCATATAAGAAAATGAATATACGTATCCACACACACACACACATACACATATATATATGCAGTGTTGAAAGTAATGCAGTGCTGACTCATTATCAGTGGATCAATAATTGAATGTGAAACATGATTATCTTTGCATAAACAGCACATTTCAATCACTGAATAATGGGCATGAAATTAGAGCTTTTTCTCTTTCAGTAGCATATGCTGAGCAAGTACTGAACAGTTTCTGCTTGGAGTGGGGGAGCCTTCAGTCTTTGGAAGAAGTAACAACTGTTACGCTTTGACTGTGTTACTTATAATGTATTTAAAGTTAAATTCTATCTTCAGCAGCATTTTATTTCTGTGAAAACAAATACCTTTTTGAATATGTGATACAAGTGTTTCAGATAGCTGTGTCTTCAGCGCAGCCTTAGATACTGCATCACTTAATGACAGCGTTATGGTGGAGATGAGCTAGCCCTAAATAAATGGAATAAAGTTTCTGCTCTCTGTGTTTAGGTAACTAGTCTGACTATTCATAATCTGTGCTCTTATTGTCTCTATGATGTTTTACAGCTAGTTAGCAGGACTCAATAAGCTGTTGACTGCTTTTAGCGATAGTAGTTCCTCTGTCTAGATTTGTACAGTAGTTGCTGTTTGAATGATACTGAATTTTGCATAATGTAATTGAATTAGCAGGATAGCTCTGCCAACACATAAAAATAACAGCAAGGTACAAACTTTTTTCTCATGCTGGAAGAGAGTAATAAGCTGACATACTCTGATCCAGGAATTCTATATTTGTTAGTTGTTTGGTTATATTTCTATTGCTTATGGATTGAGTGCTTTTTTTTCTGTTTTTCTGAGCTCCAGCAAAGACTTTGAACCTTAGAAGCTACTGTGGGAAAAGCAAAACCTAGTAACTTTTCCAATGAAGCTTCCATCAGAGTGAAAGAAGACCAGAGGCTGGAAAGGTCTGATCAGTAGGAGGAAGGGATAGAACATGAACAAATCAACATTAAACAGTAGTTCACTTTAAAATACATATGATGCTGGTTGGAAAGCGATGGACAAAAAGCACCTAGAAGCATGACAGCAGGAGAAATGTCATGTGTTGTGAGTACTGGCTAGAGATTCAGTCCTATGAGCATGCCATTTTGGAAAGAATGGTGAAAGATCAATCTAGTAATAGCAAAACATGAACTCTGGAAGAAATACAAGGAGGTCCAGAGAAAAGCTATATTTGAAGGAGTGATAATGAGGAGGATGAGCCCTTCCACTGAGTAGAAAACCAATGAATTGTTCTGCTATCTTAAAAGAATGGCATCACAGCACTGACAGAGGCAAAAGCAAGCTCACAAGGGTAAGAAGTGATGTTTCATAATTTACCCTCCTGCTACTGACATCACTCTCAGTTTGGATTTTTTCACATTAGTAACAGCTGATGCCAAGGGTCTATTCCCATTGTGCTGTCAGGGTACAAAGACTTTGGGGTTTGCCACTTCATCCTGTTTGTGCTGTAACTGAGCTGCAGCAACTGGCATGGTTAGAAGAGCTGGGAATTGGAGGTGCTAGTGACACAGAAGAGCTTTTTATCTGCTGCTATGCTCTTACGCAGCAGGGCCACCACATGCTGAGTTGAGGTATCAAGAACACCAGCAGCTGCTTGGCCAGTCTGGAGTCTTTAGCAGCCTTGTTAACTAGGACAGTTTGGTAGGGAGGACATGGACCAGGAATGGAGCTGTTTAAAGGACAGACTTTCTAGGTGCCTTCTTCCACTCCCTTTGTGACAGTCCAACACTTGACAAGGCTCTTGGAAATATCCCATGGATGGAGGATGTCATGTTTAATGCCAGATTTATTTACTTGAAGATGGTTCATGTCACATGGCATTTCTGGTTTAGAGTGATACAAAGTATACTGAAAACACAAAAATTTAAGTTATACTTAATATAGCAGTACAGAGTTCAATCACAATACCAATGTGACTCCTTTTACTGGTCCCTATGAAATATATCCTCACTGTCGCTATGTCACGTGTCCCCAGGTGTCAGGAAGGAATGGGAGGGTTGATGTTTAAGTCCACTTCTGTCTTTGAAATTCTTATGGCAGTTGTCTGGCTCTTACATTCTATGTATTCATTCTCCCCATGCTGGTCTGGTCTTCACTCTTGCTAAAGAACTACTTACTGATCCACTTAAACTTTGATAGCCCTTTATCCAAAACAAAGGCCACCCCATGTTCCCTTTGAGTTGAGACAAAGTAATCTTTGCAAGTGCTCTGGTCCATTGCTCGCTAAGCTTAAAAAGCACATCATCCTTGTATATGCCTTATTACATATTTAGGACTTACTGGTCAGTCACATCCATGTGAAACCAACCCCAAAACCAGAAGTGCAAGTAAAAAACCTCTTCCTCAACAAACCCTCGGTGAGGTAGGTTTAAAGCATGCAGTTTCTCTCCAAGAGCAAACTCAAATTCCATGTATAACAGCACATCCTTTTTGCTATAGCATGTTTTTGTCTTCTCCTACATAAGCAATGTAGAAACTGCAATGCAAAGGAGGCTAAATAGACCCAAATTTAAGTTATTCAGAACTACAGTGAACAGATTATTGTTGCAGCACATTAACTTCTCAATGGAATTGACTTGGGCCATTGTTCAGTTTTTCTCCATGGGATTCTTTTAGTCCTCTGCCCACCCCTGCCCAGTGCCAGTACTCCTTAAACTCCTAATGATGTGATAGAACTTAACTGTGTTTTCATGTGGGAATCACATGCATAAATTGGTGTTCTCCCAGGCAAAACCCACCATTCACTCTTCATCAGGCAATGTGCTTGTCAGGAAAAGGTGCTTAAACATCATGTAAATTTGGAAAGGATCACCTCACAACAGAAGAACACAGAGTTTCCAATTATAAAACCCTACCTTTGAGGCAAGCAGAAGTTTACTTGCTTGTCAAACAGGCTGTGCTTGCTGTGTGCAAATTCTGCATTTTCTAATATAGGTAAGGTAAGGGTGACAAAAAGTATTTAAGTTGGTCACTATTTTTTCCTGTTGGATATTTTTTTAAAGGGCTAAACTAGGCCATCACCTGTGCTTGTGCAAAAATCAGTGTTCCTAAAAATTTAGTTCTTCTGAGAAGCCTTCACTGTCATGGTAAGTATCAAAGTATATAGTATTTAAGATAATGCCTATTTCTAAAAATTAATACTATATAATCGTAGAGGAAGGAGAAATAATAACTAAACCCCCGTTGTTCTGTCTTACTGTGCTTTTTTTACTGTGTAACAGTATCCCAACAATTCAAATAGAGTTACTGTTTTCCAAAGTGACTTCTCTGAAATGTAGAGACAGACATTCTCTATTTTTGAAATTTTAAAAGTATGTGTTTTAAGAATCTGTGCTTTAATTAAAAGTTTTCAGGCAGCTGAGTGTGTTGTGTTTTTTTTCAGTGCACACATGAGTCAGTCTGGTACAGATATGATCATACTGGAAATAAAACGGAAAAAAACCCTTCTGATTATTTTTAATTTTACACCATTCATGTTTACACTTCTTACTATTCAGTATTTTGTATAAAATCAAATGCAATCTGCAGTATTTTCAAATGAGACACAAATGCATATTGAACTAATTAATGTTACAATATGAAGCTTTATCTTAAAAATACCTTCAGCAAAATAAACTTTCGTTCTGTCAATCCAAGTTAAAAAATATGATTAGAAATATACAGTTTAAAAATAATCAGGATGAACAGTACTAATTAGTCAAGAAATTTAACACCTTGATAGCCTATACATGAGTTTACATAAGACAGTCTGCAAATGATTAATATAAAAACTGCAGTGCAACAAAGTGGTGAAAATCACATTTATGTGGTGTTTTGCTTTTTTTCTACAATCTCTTGCTGTTTTAAATCAGCAGTGCTTCATCTGCTGTCATACTGGGGCAAAAAGACAAGATCTCGGTTAACATCTGAGTTAAGTTTTTGATGCTGTAATGGAAAGTAGCATTTTCACCCAAGATCTTACAGCTTTTGAGCATGTAGTATCTTTTGAATTAAGAGATTGAGAAAGAATCCATCTGTCATGTATTTGAAAGAGGAAAGGATTTCTAAGGAGAATCTCCTAACTGATGAGACCAGAAATACCTTCATTCAGCTGCTCCGTTGTACAAAGGTAATGCAGCTGCCACAACACATTCCATTTTGGCACCTAACACTTCACAATTCAGAAACCAAGGACTTCCTCACCCATGCCTATTCTTCATTCTTGTACCTAAGACAACTTTGGTATGGTATATTAAAAATGTTAGGCAAAGTAATAAAAATTTGTAACAAACTAAGCAGTACAATTAGCTGGGACACAATGAGGTAATGAGTTAATTTTCCATATTAGGCTGTTTGGAAAGTTCAAATGCAAAGTCCCTTTGACACTTACACGTTTTTCATTAAGATACTGGGTGGTGGATGGGGTATCCTGAAACACATTGATGCCAAACATGCAATTTTGGTTTAGCTAGAGTTGCTTATTGTTTGTGCACTTGCGTTATGCAAATGTACTTCTGATGAACCTAAAAGTGCTAATGATTCTGCTGGTTACTTTAAAAGAGGCATATTCTAATTTGGGATTTGGAAGGGGTGAGAAAGAGACCAATTATTTTTCGGTTAAAAAAAAAGATGCTAAAAGAAGCTCAGCTGAGGGCAAAGCCAAACACAGTAAATATTACTAAATCTTTATTTTGATTCTCACTTCATTACTTACATCCCTTCTGCCTTCCAAGATGAGAATTTTGTTCAAAAATAAACAGATTCATATTTTCACAACAGACTTACTATTGTGATTACCTGTACTTCCGCTTTTGCACAAATGGCTTAATTAAAAAACCCATCCAACCAAAAAACCAACCCCAACCACAAACCCCCACTAAAAAAACCCTAACCAAATAAACCAAACCCAAAAACCACTAAACCAAAACAACCCCCCCTCCAAAAACACGTGTGAAATAAATCAACCCCATTCAAACCCCAAGAAATTTTAATTGCCTTATCAGGATGAGATCAGTCCCTCTCTTTTGGATGCTTTTCATCTACAAGAAAAGGTGGGGGGGGTGAAAAGGGAAGTTTAAGGAGAAAACAAAAAAAATATTTCCAGTCTGAGCCTTCAACAGTCCTTTATTTTACATCAAACCTTTTCTTTTTAATTTGTATTCATATTTTCAAGATTTTGACTATCTAAGCACATGGATGTTACCTCTAAGCTTACGTACACTTCACATCCTGTTTCCTCTCTAATTCATGATACTCTTGCTAGAAAATGTTTTCAAATCACTGTGTAATATTCATACTGGCATTCAAAAATCACCAGCCTAACAGAAGGCTTAGTTTCCATTTAAGAGGACATTGACTGAAACTAGTCCCTGAACATTTCCATTAATTGAAATAAAATTCTGTCTCTCACAGAGCTAATCTGCATCTTTAAAAACTTCAGTTATTCCATTACTAGCATTTCAGATTTCTCCATTTCTTCTACTTTCTACTGTAAGAGTCACTAAATCAACAGATAATTGATTCATATTTAAGGCTATGTGGTAACAGTCCTCATCTGAGAGATATGCAGCTATAACCATCAGTTGGTGGACAAGGATACACCAGTTTTGAAATTTCATAATGTGAAAACTAGTAGGAAAAAACACACTGTAGTCCTGTAAGGGATGAAAATTTCAGTGTCAAGCAGATTCCTCTAAAAATTACACTGCTTTTTAACAGAGGTAAATTGTAGTTTCTAAAGTGTTAGATGTCCAAGTTTTTATCTGCCCCTGAGTTCAACTACCTCAGTTGTATGGCAACCTTATTTTCCCTTTTTTCTGTGCTGCACTCATTAAGTGCCCCAAAACTGAAAACCAGCAACATCCACATGTTGCCAAGTGTACCAATGAAATCTGGGGGGAATTCTTACTTTTCCTGTATGATAATTTAAAGTTTCACCTAAAGGACTTGATAGAAAAGGAAACAATAATGTAATGACATTTCAATATGACAGCACTGCTTTAAATGGTACACCGTTTTTCCTCCCCTTTAAAATCATACCAGATTTAAAGCAGTTATAACTAGTTCAAAGAGCCATTGGTTGTAAACAACTAAAAAGCTGTCACTATTAAAAACAAGTTAATAATTTACAATTAGTTTTTCCTAAATAAACCACACAACCTTTGACAATAAAGCACTCTTTGGTGGACAACAGTTACATTGTGTACTCAGTACTGCAGCTTCATAAAAAACTTCATACAAAGTAAGAAAGAACAGCCAGTCAACACAGGAGAGTACCAATACTATTAGAAAAAAAAGCTTTTGTGGTTGATTCTCAGACTCAAGTGAAGACTTAAGCCCAGTCTGAATGGACAACACAGATTTGTATACTTAAAAGCTCCCACCATCTTTTTATTTCTGGTGGTCAGCAGCTATGTGATTGCCATCACAGTTTATACACATGCATCATACATACTAGCAAGCCCTCTTTATAATAGAGAGCTTAAATATTTACACCTGAGTCTGAACGTACGTAGATTTTGTTGGTTTTGTTTGAGAAAGTGGTAGCATGGTAGAAAAAGGTCTACCATACATGTTGACAGTTCATTTTATTCTACAAGTAAGGAAGAGATTGTTCTATTTCATTTTTTGCTGAAAAATAGAGCCAAAGTGATCTTCCTTGAATTGCATTAAGTCCCCTCTAGTCATATCCCCTTCACTCCTGAATATCCTCTTCAACACTGGTGTCTTATTCGAAATTCAACGCAATACTGTTCTAGTCTTTGTGATGGGTTGGCTGTTGAAATAAAACATATTTGAGGGAAAAAGTTAAATATCACTCAGTATTTCAAGCAAACATTTCTGGCAAGGTAAAATGAGCAAATGATACTTCAAAGAAAGAAACAAAAGGTAAAAGTCACTGCCTTTAATAACACAGCAATACTGATTGTCAAGAATGCACAGACTGGTCTGATCACAGACAACATGAAGGAAATTCTGTTCCATACAGAAATGCAAAAGAGGATTCAAATTACCATAATTTCATTAAGTGCATTTGTGTAAAGCATTCCTTTTCTTTTTCTCCCTCTGAGGTATTAGACCATAGGAAAAGTAGGAGGAATAGTAAAGAAACATTAATATTTTTTTAAAGCTAGGATTAGATTACATATAGAAAAGTTCTGAAATGCTGCAGGTAGTTTTCAGTATTTGAACAAGGGTGCAGAAGGCTTCTTTGTAATATCCAGCAAAGCAAAAGCATATGAGATTTTTAAAGTCTATTCCTCTTTGTTAGCTTTTGTGATATTCCTCTATACAGTTTTCACACTTTTTCCCCCATACTCCCTATTATAATTTTTGTAATAAGTTGACCTGCATTCCCTTAAGCACCTTTACCCATCAAAATGCCTTTACCACTTAAGATTTCACTTCTAATCAACTACTTACCATAAATTTAATTTTAATTCTGTTCTGTGTGGTAACATGGAAAAGACCATTTAACTTGTGCCTTATTATGAGTCGGTTTGGATGTGAAGTATGCACCTTGTTAAAATACAGATATGAACTTCACAGTAACTGGCAAACTTACAAGGAAGATATCTTAACTGGAGAAATAAGGGCAACTGCAGAGAAATACTGGGTTAATGGGCTAGCAATGTGATTTCCTGCAGTTCAAAACCAGTATTACTTCAATCACAAGGTATGTGTTATGTCCATCAGTACTTTCTTTCGTAGAAGGCAGCAGATGTCTGAAGATGTTCCACAAAGGAAATGCAGTGAGTGTTTTAAACAGGATTGAAATTCCCTAAGTTCTCTTTGCAAAGCCAGAATAGTGTTTTAGCTGTAAATAGCTGTTTTGGCTGAAAAATCATTCTGGAGACAATCCATGGCAGTGTCTGAAGAATGAAATGGCAAATGAATTCCCTAGCTCTGCAGATTATACTGCATTAGGATGGGTCACAAGTGTGATTCACATACAGAAAGAATTGCCTAAACTGACATAAAGCAGCAACAAATGAGATTGATGTAAAAATGGTGCAAGATGTTTCCACTGGAATGTATCAGACAAGAAAATGAAAGAATAAGGATACACAGTAATGTCAGAAGTTCAGTGAAGTAAACGAAGCCTTGACAAAGACAGATGTTGGTTAGGGCATGATGTCAATATTGTAGAGATAATTATTCTCTACACTGCAATCCACTTGATCTGGATTAGATCAATGAATCTGAGCACTATGAGGTAATGCAAACTGCTGATACTTCAAGAAATAAAGATAAACTTAGATGAAAAGAAAAGGCATGCTTAAAAGAAGACTGATACTTTTTCAAATGCTACAGGAAAAATAAAAGGACACCTACAAGACCAACAACAAGATACTGCATTCTAAATCCATTAAATTATATGGTCATACCAAAAGACCCTTCAGAGGGACCAGCACCCAATTAGCTCTCGCAGATTATAAAACAATTAAGAACTCCGTAACTGGGACAGAACAAGGACAAATTTGAGTATTGGATGTAAATATAAAGTAACTGAAATTCTTAGACCCCCGAAGTTAGAAGAAACAGTATATGGAATATTTGGGGTAGAAGTTTTAGAAAGTCCATCAAAATACGAAGGAAGTAATTTATGAAGTTTTAGATTGACCTGATCCTTGGCCTTCAGAGTCATACATCTGGCAACACACCTAAAGGACTTCTAACAAAATTAATGAAATCTTCTGTGAACTCTATTTTAGGGATGTTGTTTTCTCCTAAGGATAGGTATTCTCAGCTCACACAAAACAAAGGTCAGCTTGGAGAAGTGCTTTCCAGGAACTGAAAATCTCTCTTCATATTACACACGTGCATGAATGCAGCAACAAAATGTTGCAAGCAGGTTAAAACTCGAAGAGGCATGAAGAATAGAAACAGCAGGCAGAATCCCATCAATTCTGTTTGAACCAAAACTGACATGGTGAAAATTAGGCAAAATGGAGAAAAAACCCAACCAACCAAAAGGAAAACCTGGAAAAATACTACTGATTTTTAGTAAAATATCTATTTCAGGAAAAAGATATTATTTTTTAACATGCTATTCAATAAATCAAAACAAAGTCATGACTAAAAATTCTCTGAATAGAATTTACTGCAGTCTACTGACTATTTCCATTGACAGAGTGAATTTTTCCTAACTTTGTTACCTTCAAGGTAACAGGATGAAGAAGGAGAAAGAAGAGCTCTGTGAGGAAAAAGCTGCAAAAGAAGTTAGAATTTTCAGTGGTATTTATAAATTAAGCCACATAACGTAAGAAGTAGTTATGTGTCATCTTTTACTTTTCCCAACGAAAATCTCTTCAGCACCTGACAGAACCATTTGAAAGTTTTTCACTATGAGCTTAAGACAAATTCCAGTAAATTGCAACCAATGGAAATTGTTTGGATATCGTTTTCAGTTATGCTCTCAGGCTCATCTTTTATAATGACCTGGAGAGTTGCCACAGAGGGGCATGATCACATGTACACACAAAGATACTCAGCAGTAGTCTGGCCATATGCTTCTGGGCCAAAAAGCACTTTCAGTCTTGCATAAATCCATTAGAATTTAAAATTTCATTAAGCTTTACCAAAAGGGTTTAGTTCAGATTATCAGTATACTCTCAGTAGAAAAAACTCTCATACCAGTATACACATGCATTTTATACATTTCACCTTTCCACAATCACTGCATTTCAGTTGTCCATTGAATTTCTCCTAGTTTTGACTTCATGCACTGACTAGTATTTGACTTAACGCTGTGAGCAATTTTTCCGTCTCTTACTCCAGGCAGAGGGATTTTCATGTTACCAAAATCCCTCATTTTCAGTAACTCTCACTCACATTAGGAATTACTATACAAAATTTTCAAACTTGAAAGACAGAGCAACATAAATAAATTACCTAAGATGTAAGGTTCCAGATATTCTCAGTACATGACATAAACCATGTAATTGTTTCTTACTTTGCATTGCTAGGAGAAGTTGAACTATGGCAAAGTTCCTGCCAGCAGTGAATACAACAAAGTATTTCCCTAAAGAACAGTTACAGGATCTGTAAAGAGGGTAACTCTCACCTTTTTAAACTGTTTTTTCTTGCAGCAGACCTGGTAGTTCTTTTAGTAATGTCTGTACTGTCAGAAATGCTAGGTTCAGAGGTTTTATTTTTCTGAACACTGGACTGCAGAAATACTCTGTAAAGAGTAGGAAAAAAGAAAGATTATATAATTGGAAAGTTTCTAGAAAACACTGAAAAGAGGGTATTACAGTTGCAATAGAGCTAACAAGTATCAGCTGGCTTTTCACAAATCCTTCTGAAAAGCAAACTCTTCTGCTGAAACACATCCTTCTCTTTCCTAACGTTCCCGTTATAATTAGGGTAATGCAAGTTGTTTTTATTCGGAGCATAGCAGCTTGCTTTGCTGGTTGGTTTTGTTGGGTTTTTTTTGCTTTCAAAGAATGGATCAAGTTAATAGTTTTCAATTTTCTGTTAGGTTTTTAGAAGACAAAAAGATCCAAAATTGCATTTTAAATTATGCTACAAAATAAAAAAAAGATAAAATCTGAAGTATGCAACAAAAGCAAATGTTATTTTCCAGACTGACACAGAATTCCCAGAATAAATTCAGAATAAACCCCAAGTAATTAAATTTGTGAAGATCTAAGTTTAAAGCTCCTTCAATTAACCATGAGATATCCCCTTCAAATAGGAAAATCATTGCAAATATTAGCATTTTGCTCCTAGATGGCATAACTGAGTTTGAAATACTCAAAACTCAGCTTTACATGCTGGTTGTACTCAAATACTTCTCTGAAAGAATCTAGAGCAATATATTGCCTATTTCTTAAACAGGCAGATAAATCCTAGTGCTATTTATGCTAAGAAACAAAGAATTCCAGATTGTGAAATGCAAACAACTATTTTTATCCACCAGACAACTGGTTCACAAGAAAATGACATCTGCTCTCTTCCTGAATACTTGTAGTGAAATTATGATACTATGGAGACAGAAAGTGACAACTGGTCAATGGAGCCCATGGATATCTATTTCGTGCTCCATTTTATACATCTATTCTCTAGTCATTCCATCTGTTCCAGCTATGAAAGTATGCACCCATTTAGAGATTCTGAGCTAAGGGTAACTTAACTATTACTGTTTCTTCTCCTGCTATTATAAAACTCTAATTTTCAGTGGCTTCACTGAGTCCAGTTGTATGAGCAGATTACATTAGACTGGAAATCAAAACCTTCATTAAGTTGTGTAAGTTACAGTCTGGTTGGTTAATATTCTGAAGAAAACTATTTTCACAGAATCCTAGATAGGAATACTGAATGTTAACTTCAGGAGCAAAATACATGGGGAGAAAATATACACTTATATACTCATGTAACATACTCACCAAAAACAGAAATGGAAAAAATCTCCAATGTTTTCATTGTTTAATATGGGTTTGATTTCAGAATTAGAACATGCATTTGAGATAACACAATTTCATCTAAAATATATTCTTTATGCAGTAAAACTGATCAGCAACCTTATTTTTACTACACTTTTCTTGATTAGCAAGCGACTACATAACCACAAATTCCAAGTATTTTAAACTTCTACTTGAATAAATCTCTCTTAATAGTCCAGCTTTGCTAAATATTGTCACTTGATTTGCAAATGTTCAAACAAAACAGCCAGTTCCTCTGAGCTATCTTAATACAAGGTTTTAATGAAAAGTACTACCAAAATGCAATGCAAATTCTACTGTAAACACAGGTCAAAGTTGAAGGAATTGCTTATACAGGAGGCAGAAAAAACCACCCCCAGATACCTTCAACCTCATATACTTCTTTAGACAGAACAAATTCTTTTAATGAAAATGTTTTCCTTGCATGCTCAAGGTGAAAACATTTAAAACCTGAAAGCTTACATTATAGTTTCTACTGTGATTGTAAAACAGCTTTAACAAGTTCCAATATTAAAATTCTTTTTTCAGTGCCAAACTTGTCACACAGCATGAACAAATTCGGTCCAACACACTTTCAACCAAGCACCAAAAATTACACCAGTGGTGAAAGAAGACTTGCATTGTATTCATTACTTCCATTACTTCATTTGTGCTGATAGAAACCTCTAGGAATGAACAGGAAAGTACGAAGTCAGCTTAACCTCATAACATTTAGTCACTGAAAGATAAACATGACCAAATCATGGCAGTCAAATCATGTGCAAATCAGGCACATACTGGTTTATTACTGCTCATGCAGCCAGAAATATGGAAAAATCATGTTTTCTCCTTAAATACATACATTTGGTGTCTCGCTGCATAAAATGCATGCAAATATACATATAAAAGAAAGCGAAAGTTATTGGAATGTAATCTAATGTTTATAATCTTTCTCTCATAAACACCCTTTTTTTTCTAGATACCAGAAGTTCAGAAAAACTGGTCAATATACATGGCATAAATCCATATACTTATCTAACAAACTGAAATACAAGCCAGCAGTGTGCCCTGGTGGCCATGAATGCCAATGGTGTCCTGGGGTGCATTAGGAAGAGCATTGCCAGCAGGTCAGGGGACCTGATCCTGCCCCTCTGCTGGGCCCTGGTGAGGCACGTCTGGAGTGCTGTGTCCAGTTCTGGGCTCCTCAGGACAAGAGAGACATGGAGCTCCTGGAGAGAGTCCAGAGGAAGGATATGACGATAATGAGGGGACTGGACATCTCTCGTACGAGGAAAGGCTGAGGGAGCTGGGTCTGTTCAGCCTCCAAAAGAGATGACAGAGGGGACCTCATCAATGTCTGTGAGTATCTGAAGTGAGGGTGTCAAGAGCCAGGCTCTGCTCGGTGGTGCTGAGCAACAGGACAAGAGGCACTGGGCACAAAGCGAACAGCAAGTTCCACCTGAACATGAGGAACTTCTGAACACCTGAACTTCTTTACTGTGTAGGTGACTGAGCACTGGGACAGATTGTCCAGAGAGGTTGTGGAATCTCCCTCACTGGAGATATTCAAGAACCATCTGGACACAATCCCGTGCCATGTGCTCTAGGATGACTCTGCTTGAACAGGGAGGTTGGAACAGATGACCCACTGTGGTCCCTTTCAACACTATCCATTCTGTGATGGTGTGAAGCACTATGAATTATCAAGATACCATTTTGCACAAACACTTAAATATTCATCTTTTCAACATATCATAAGGTAGTCCTTACTTCCCAGAGAATTTCATCTTATCTGTTCAAAACAAAGAAAGAAAATAAAATAAGTTCTAAATGGAAATGTGACTTATAATAAAAATAGCCACCGGGAAACCAAAACAACCATAAAAACATCCTTTTAAGTTTGCTGTATTTGCCAAAGGGAGATAAGGACATGCCTTATGGGATCAGTTCAGAGCCAGCTGTGAGCAGGGTAGAACCTTTAGCATTGTCTGCTCTTCAGCTGATATGCCATTTTTACATCTCAGATATATACAACTTCACTGGGCTACTCTACAGTAAAGAATAATTGAAATCCCTGTGAACAAAACATTTGCTAAATTATCACAGAGATATTTTTAAATCAGACTAGAATTCTAGACTTCCAAGGCTGATAGCACCTCAAGGAAAACAGAGAAGGTTCCATTTACATCACTGTCTGACATGGTATTGCAAATAAACACCCAGAGCTGTCCCTAAGCCTGACAACTGTCAGGTGAAGACCAGCACCAATGTTATTACAGTTTTTATTATAATGCTACTGCATATAGGTTAAAGGTGAGAGAAGAAACTAATGTATGGAATTTTGATTTAGCACAATTAGACTAACAGCCCCACTTGATAGCAGGTTCAACAGATAGGTTTTCAAATGGATGTGAGATAAGGCCATGGTTGAGGAAATCCTGTCGAAATGTCAGCACGAAAAAGAATCCTGAACTATATTAGAGAAGTGTAAGATCTCAGGACACCTACCTTACTGCTTTGTAGCTGTTCACATAAAACAGTATGTCATACAACATCCAGAAACACCAGCAAACACATGTGATGTACACAAATGGGATACACAAATGCACTCAATGGGATATGATAAAAAAACCCAAAACAAACAAAAAACCAGGCTACAGGATGCTGTAATAGTCACACTATTAAACATACATTTACACTGTAAGAATTTTTCATCTCTGGTTCATCTGTAATGGAAACATCACTTGGTAGCTCTGATCCTAAATACACACAACAAATAACAGACTAGTTTATACACTGCTTCTTTATTCAAGCTAATACCTTGGTCTTTAAACAAATCAAAACCTTTTTAAATGGAACAGTGTTTGGTTCAGAAGCAGCATCTTTTAAATAACTCACAACCTTTTCTCACCATTTAACTCAGTGCAAGGGCAGAACATAGGCACACCACCAGGACACAAAAGCCCAAACTCCACAACCCAAGACAAAATCCACAAAACTTGAAGTACAAGCAATGTAATACATATTGGAGAGAAATCGATCCACACAACAAGCTTTTTTAAAATACATGATTACAGTATCCTAAGGAAGATACTGTAAGGAGGGATGAAGAAAAGAGACGTTACACAGGAGCATGTCGTCTCTGTCCACAAAAGCCATTTCAGTCTTGCCAACCAGTCTAGGCAACCTGTATTACAAGGTCTGCTAAGTGCAATACTGCGTTCTCCTTCATCATCTCACGATTTTTAAGAAAATAGACCTGAGACCTCTACCACTCTTCCAAGTCATCAACAGGTAAGAAGTGACTGATAACTCTTCAGCATACAGGGCTCCAGCCAACACAACTGCCAGGCTAGCCCAGAGAGATCCATAATCCTTTCTGGTAATCTGATCTCTTAAAACACAAGAGACATTAGCTGCAGAATGGAGAGAAAGTTAGGAAAGCTTTTTAGAAAAGCCTAAGTGTTTTCTCTCCCTATACTTAAACCAACATTGTATGATTGTTAATCTTGAAAATCACACAGTAGCACCAGTAATTGGAAATTCCCAGTAAATGGGAATAACCAAATTGTTTGCATCACATCTACCAATATCAAACAGTCTTTTTTCCTCTAGCAAGGAAAAAGTGGTTTTAGTTTTTAGACAGAACACAGAAACAATAAGACAAAGAAAGGATACTGAAATTGATCTTACAGTACAGCAAAACAAAGCATGGATTGTTTAAGCGCTTTAACCTGTGTTTTAAGTTTAGCTTTTGGTATGGGTTCAGAAATCTAAAGTCTGACTTCTAGAGACCACTGAGAAAAGAAATAGTGCTACATTCAGTGTAAAACTTTGAAAACATGCCTCTCACGTTATTTGGAATAACGCCTCTGAAGTACGTTATTTGACAAAGTTAGGGGAAGAGAATTAAGCTGAAATAATCTTTATTTGTCTATCATTTTTTTCCCAAAAGAACAGATTAAGATGACCTCAGTGAAGGCTAACAGAATAACTAAGCTGTCCAAAGTCCCCCAGTCCTCATTCTATAGTTATTCAGTCACTTAGGTTAGAGAAAGAGTTTCATGCTTTTTAAGAAGTGCAGACAAAAAGTTGCAAGGCCAAACGTAAGGATGACAGAAAATCTCAGCCTTCATGTCTGTCAGGAGAGAATGCCGATTCTTACTCAGTGTTCTGGTGTAAAAGACTTTCTGACCATTTCTTCTCCCTGAGAGCACCAATGTTTCAAGCTTTCACACCAAGTAACCACTCTACTTTGAGGGTGGTGATGACAGAGGAGCTCCAGGAGACTCAGAAGGAAGCAAAAAGTTCATTTGGATTTCCTGGCAGATCTGCGTGCTGTTGAAATTTTTGTTTGACCAAAAGATGTAAGTTGTCATTTGATGAAAAGACTGCACCTTTTAAGTAGAAGCACGGCACAGAAATCACTGTAGCTATTCTGACGAAAGCAGAGTGAAGGAGTGAAAACTGTACTCAAGGAACTGACTGATATGCCATTAATGTTTTCTCAGCTGCTGAATCCAGGTTGTCAGAACAAATGAATGTAAGTAGTCTCCTAAAGCTCTACAAAACATAATCGTGAACAAAAGAAGATGAAACCAGTTTGGCTGGGTAAACAAGTGATCCTTGACCTAACACTGCAACCTGTCCCATCTTCTGTTATGTTAAAAAGGTAAAAAGAAGTCCTGTTTTATGCCATGGCATATAATATTTGATGTCTTCATAGAAACAAAGACCTACTGACATTTCTAACAAATTCTAGTTCTTGGCATTTCATGGGAATAAAATAATGTGTTGGGAAACTAGCCTACTTTACAAGTTCATGAACTTCGAAGTAAAACTGAAGCTAACATCTGCATCTGCAATATGCAAAGGATAGGATCATTTTTTAAAGCAGTACTTTTTCCTTCTTACAGATAATTTTGCTTATGTACTTTTGCTTATCTGCAGAGAAGAAAAGCTTGAAAACTAAAAATTATTCTAAGAGCTCTTTGCATTGGTCTATTGCAAGCCAGCCATAAAAATCACTCAATTGTTCCAAATATTATGCATAAAAAATAACAAAGCAGAGCAGTGAAATTTACCCTTGCAATAAAGCCAGTAAGAAACATGACATGAAAACATGCATTTATGAGACATACCAGACAGAAAGGTGTGAGATATTGTAGAGAAATGGAATGGGACACTTACACAGTGGCTCTCTCTCAGGGGGTCCTGATGGTTACTATGTTCTTAAACCATCTAGACAGAATAGCAGGCTGGGCAGAAGGGAGCCACATACAATCCACCAGATGACAATGCTACACAGTGTAGACACCAGCATAGCTAGGAGCCATCTAAAAGGGATTGGAGGGGGAGGTAAAGATGAAAAAAAATTCAAAAGCAAAAGCTATTGGTGTATTTTAGCTTGTTTCAAGTTCTTCAAAAGGATACTGCTCTATAACCTTTGCCAAGCATTTCTTACTTTCTATGACTAACAATCCATGCAGCCATAAACTGCCAAATGTAGTACCCGTGTGCTGGTGGAAATCAAAGCAAATTTTCGGAAATCCTCACCAAAGTCACCTATTCCAAAGAAAGTCTATATCACTCCTGGAAATAAGTGCATGCAGGAGCAATACATCTCTGACCACTTGCTGCCGTCTCTTACGCAGTTGCATCAGCCTGTATTCACACATCCTACTTCACAATCATACATTTTGATATTAAAACATTAGACCAGAGACAGGTAAGTTTGCAGAAACAAACAACTTATGTAAACAATCAGATGATGGGGTGTATTACCTTCCTGTGTAAGAAGCAAAAGAAAATTCATAACACTCTGCTACAGGTGCAGAATATTGCTTATTAGAACATACATAAAATATCCAGTCATGAAAGCACAAAGAATTTATACAGCCAACTTCAATAAACACTCTATACAAATCCCTTGCGACTTAAAAGTAAATAATGCCTCTAGTTTTCAAAGACTGTAACTGTCCAAGCTTCTGGTGCTCTTACTTTGCCCCCCCAACTTCTTTTTTCCTCTGAAATAAAACTGCTTAGAAGATTTAGAAGCTTCTGGTTTTTTGCTTAGATAAAAGTAATCAATTTCACTGTAAGATTAATTATTTTAACAGACTAAACTAAAAATGAAAGAGACTAACGCCTCTTGAAAAAACTTCTGACTCGTGTAAGACAGCCAAATATTTCTTGCAACAAAACAACAGTAACACAAAGAATGTATGAATTTACACATTCATTTTTCACCATATTATTTCAGTACAAGTTGCAAACCATAAAAAGAAGTCAGGGGAACAGAAAGAGGTAAATTGAAACTCCTTGAGCCACAAAAACCAGCTATAAGCTCCAGGTAAATTATTTTAATTCTACACAAGTACCAGATAACTAGTTTTAATTAGAGCAGACATGTTGCAGAACATTTCATGAGTGGAGTAATATTTTAACAGTAGATAGGTCTTCTGCTAAGAAGATATTAACACAATGGCTCTGAATAGGCCATCACTTATCAATCATCGTATGGAACATACAATAACTGTGTGGCAATTAAGTACTTGACAACTAAGGCACTTCTGTGTCTTAATCTGCAAGGCAGTTTTTTTTTTCACTGTGCTATTTGAGGTAACTGAGGTGATGCATTTTGGCATTTTTTAAATGTCCGCTGGGCACAGACTTTGTTCCGAATATGTTGTTTCTTATATGGCTGCCTGTGTAAATGATATGTATGAACAAAAGAGAGTATTTTAAAACAAAAGCAGAAATCATACATAGCAATGTGTGAAGGTTTCCAAAGTCAGATTCCTTTACCTTCACCACATTTTTACTACATACTTCTCACTTTTTCTGAAAGTCTAATGACAGTGGTGATCTTAAAAAAGAAGAAAAAGAAAATAAAAATGCCAGCAGGTAGCACCATCATCTCCTATAGAAGGACAACACAACAAAAGTCAAGTTCACTGTGGTCTGTGACTTTGGTGATGCATCATTTGCAAAAATCTGGCAGCCAGGGGTCACCATTCCTCTCCTAGCAATCAAATGAGATCCAGCTAAGTTTTGCAAGTGTTGCATTCTCTTCCAGTTTATTTAAGGGCAGACAGAAAGTTTTTGTACCTACAATTGGTACAAGCTACAACAGATGCAAACTTTCTTTTACAGGTGGTGTTTCAGGACTTGTCTAAAATAAAGAGACTACCAGTTTCCCTGACAGAAATGCACGTCTTTGAATTTGTTTACTGAAACAGCCTGCCTTCCAGATCCACCAGACATCATCACAAAGCCCACAGGATTTAGGGAAAGTTCTTTTCCAAGGAAGGGAAAATGAAAAGAAGCTAAAAATCCTTCTTTCAACTCTTTTTAGGTAGCTGACTTTACTTCAAACACCAGCACATATCTTATTTGATCCAATCAAACAAAACCATACAGAGTCATATTCTTTCACTTTTATACTACCACAGGAAAGACAAGAGAATGTTGTGATTAAACTGAAAGTAAAGCATTCAGAAGTACTATAGGAGCTTATAAAGGCAGAATACAAGCCTTAAAAACTATACAGAAAACCAGAAATTCAATCATGAAGTTCTTTAACCAAGTTCTCCTGCCTCCTCAGCACCCACCAAGCCTTCAGAGAAACAGTGAATCTCATGTTTGTTTTAAGGGAGTAAAAGCAGCATCGGTAACAAACATTTGGGGACAACGGGAAGTATGAGTGAAGAAGAGGATGAAAGTGTTTCTGGCATTTTATATATTCAGAAACTGACTTACGCTAGTGGAGATGCAGCTGGAGCTTTTGCTTGCCTTTTGCTTTTCAGAGCACGAAGCTTATCCCCTTGTGTTAGACAGTTTGTTTCATCATCATCACTGTACTGGATAAGTGGAGGGGGGAAAGGATAAATCAAGATTAAAATAAAGACACTTTGATATTTAAGAATTAACCTTATTCTAAAGCTTAAAATTAGAATTATCTCAACAGGATAACATCAAAGGAAATTCACTTGCATAAATACAGTTCTGTTCCTTCCAGTTTCCTGTTTGCTGCTTTTGAAGCTGTAAACCATTAAGTGGTGTCATGAATTACATGCATCGGAATATTGTCTATTTTTAAAACATTGGAAACAATACATTATCAAATCTTTGCTTAGGTACAGTATAATCTTCACTAAATACAGGATTTCCCTCCTTCACTTGCCTTTTTAAAACAGCAGTACTGTCTTTTTCAAAAAGCACCATCAAAAGGTATTGCAGAAGTTGCAATTACTTAGAAACTAAAACGAGGTAAAAAAACCGAACAAACCCTTTTATCCCTTCCCTTTAAATACACACAGTGAAGCAACAAGACAATCCAAAATGAAATCAGTGTTTTTGATTGCAGATTGTGAGGACTTTTTTCTATTACTGACCTAATTACAAAAGACTACAGTATGATGATACACCTACTTCACCTGTGTTCTGAACTCCATTTTTCATAATTGCTGTCCATACTTTTTCCCCCATATCCCTTTATACAAAAAGGGTGAACAGAAAAAAGATCTGATTAACAAAGTTTTAGTGTACCCACAGGTTTGTTCAAAACCTGAGAGATTTTCAACAGTTCCAACTTTTACAAGAGCACAATATTTGGATGGTTACCAGTTCAATGTCCTTTTGGATGGTTCTCCTGTTTCTTGTGTTATTAATTGAAATATCATCTACTCCTGACAGAATTCTTGTTACAGCAATTTTATGGTTTCGTTTCAACCTTGCACGGAAAATATCCCCTTCTGTCCAAAGTTCTGCCTGTTTGCTATCATAACATGGAAAAAAAGGCCCAAAACACAACAAATTAACACTGAAGATTGTTAAGTGTACAATAGAAGAAGAAGAAAAAGACATCTAGATTTACTTTTGGCAATAATTTACACTCAATCTACTTACTCCATCAGGAAATGCTGCTGTGGTCCAATCACAGAACCAGGTCTATTTATTCTGATCCAGGCAATAGTTTCAGCAGCAGTCATCCGATAATGCTTCATGATGTAACAGGCAATAAGTGTGCCAGTTCGTCCAAGACCAGCTGTGTAAGATAAAAGAATGGCTTCTTTTATATATCCATCTTCATCTGGAATCTGCTGTAACTGCAGACATTGCTACTTGGACAAGTAGTTACCTGCCTAATTTATCAAAATAAACCCGTACTTACCAAATTTGGTAAGGGAAACTTACCGTTCCATCTTTTTTTTTCACATACAAGGTTACTAACACACTGTTCATGATTTTTTGAGTGAGGTAACCTTCCAAAGCCAGCAACTTTACAAATATCCGTAAGTTTAGCTTATCTTTATTTACCTGTCTATCTATGAACATGTATGAAGGTATGAGAATGTTTTTATGCATGGGATAAAACAGCTGGCCTTTTTCAGAATTCTCACAGCACCTTCTTGCAAACTGATCATACATTGCACTGAAACCAGCTGTTCTTCCAGACTCTCCTCTAATTAATCTCTTTAATTCCCAAGAAAAAGACAAATTTTGCAATAAGCAAGTCTGGGCACTAGCTAGCACAGGCAAAAAGTACTCCAGAATGAGAAACCTTATTTATAACAGCCCTCAAAACAATTCTTTTTGTTTACCTGGGGAAACATGAGAAGCAAAGGACACCTCCAGCTAAGTGGCTTCTCTCCTCAATCACTTGCTGTAAATGCAAATCACACACCACCTTCTCTCATTTAACAACTGACTGATCACCACCAGTGTAAAATCTTCTGTATAAAACAACAGCCAAGACAACCACACAGCACTTTCCACAACTTGCCCAGCTTTAAGAACAGGCTGCAGCATTCTACACTTCCTCAAGAGTAAGAGCAGGCTAGACACCATTAGTATGACATCTATCAAAGAACAACTTAATTTGAGTGAAAACAAAGCACTTGTGTCACTGATACTCAATATTCTGGCATAACCAATGAAGTGATATGCCTGAATTTATCATCTCAGTGAAGAATAAGAGTATGCACTTGTTTCCCCACAGTCAAGATGCTGGTTTTAACAATTCTTTCACTTTCCAGTATAATTCTGTTAAATGCAGCAAATGGATGGCAGATCCAGGAACAAAAATGCAGTCTTTGCAGGTCCAAAGCAAACAGGTTAAGAAAAGGTCCTTCTCCTTCAATCACAGTGTTATGAGGTACACTAGTGATGCAAAGTTGTAGACAAGAAATGTCTGATAGACTATTAAAGATGGTGTGGGAAGGGGAACATACTGCCTCTAGAAGCACAGAAAACCGAGTAACTATACCAGCTGCATTGGGCATGCTCTTAAAATCTTTGCAGTCTAGCCCTGGAGGAATGGATATTCAGAGCATGCCCAAACTAGTATAAAGAATTTTTGAGGGATGAAGATTTTGGTGGTTGTAGAAGAACACTCATATCTTTTGAGGAATCTCCTCAAAATGCTGCACTGTTTTCAAAAGTTAATTATTTGGTATATTTAAACATGTATTTTCAGAGAGAACTTGACAGGACTTCAAATGCCTGCCCAAAGCATCCTTTGAAAGTGCTAACACTTCCTAACAGAAAGAGCTATTAATATTGGAAATTTCACTGTCCCCAGTCTCATTTTGGGAATGGCTGGGAAGATTTTTCTGGAATTTAAAAAAATATAAGATGAAGTGCTGAACAGAACCATCGAAATAATTCGCATGGAAATGTTGCAGTTTGGCAGAGATGTTAATAGCTAGATATAGTAGAATTATACTGCAAAATACCTCAGGAACTGTAATTATAAACATCACTTGTAATATCAATTGGTTTTTACACCATACCTTTGCAATGAACGGCTATTACACCTTCAGCATTTTCACAAATATTTAGAAATCTTTTAACTATAGTATCACTAGGTGTGCTTCCATCAGCAAAGAAGAGATCAAAATGCTCAAATCCAGCATCTGTAAATCGTTTGGCATCATACAGTTTTTTGTTGAGGCGTATTATAGTGGTGACCTTATGCTGCCTGAAGTATGGGAAATAAGCTTCTGGAGCATGGTGGGGATAGCCTATTTGAGAACAGAACATAAAAAAGAAAGAGAGTAAGGCTCAAACTGCAGAAACAAAAAAAGACTAAAAAACAAGATATGAAAAGACTTTCAAAATAGAGACAACATAAAGAAATAGAATAACTGAAAAATAGAATTTTAACACAATCACCTAGGTTAGATACAATTAAACCAAGCATTAAAATTTTACTGCCAGTGTTCTTATGAAAGGAAAAGAGCCAGGAAAAAAACCACACTGTTTGAGGAACAGTTTTTACAGCTTGTTCTTACTGATAACGATCAACTAAGAAAGCAGTGGGCTTGTGTCCCCCACCTCCTTTTTAAGCATACCATTTTCAATTTTACTTCTTGAATGAGGTCCACTGAAGGCAATGAATTTGTTTGGTATTATCCAGTTAAAATCTCCATTTTCTGCTCTCTGTCAAGAGAAAATGCTTGGTTTATCATTATCCCTGTATTTTCAGGTTTTTCCGTATTGTTTCAAAATACATGCTAGATAGAATTGATGTACAATTTTTTTCAAAGGAAGTTGTGTTAGTTGACTGCTTTCTTTTTCATCATGAGGATGACAGATGCTTTCAACCTCACTTTTTTCCCCTGTGTTCCTGTCTTTTTAAATCAGAGTTTTAGAACAACGTAACTGATGCCCTTCAGATGAAAGGCAACTTCCAATTTTTTTTTTTTTTATAGGTTTCTAAATTATGGCCTTGGTCTTACCTCTGTTCACAAATGAAATAAAGACTTTTTAAGTTCTAGAAGCATTTAATTTTCTCTTTACAGATATCTGGCAGCTTTGCATTTCTGAGACTGCATATAGTCAAGAGTTGCAGTCCTACATTGTCACAATCATTTCCTATGTCCCAAAGAGAATTTTATGTGCTTGGAGTTTCCCAGCCCTATTTCCTTCTTTATCTCAAAGAGTGTTATTACATCTTTGCCATGTGTTCTCAAATACATACTTTGATTGTTCTCTAGCATTCAGTTGAACTTGTATGCCCTTCAGTTGTTCATCAAGAGTGCTCAAGAATATCCAGGGTTTTAATAATAACGGAAACCCCCGTTTATTTCCATTTTGGTTTCTGCTTTCCCCCATGTTTGAGCATAATTATGCTTAAATCTGAATTTTAGTAGTCTCTCTCTGACCATGCACCTTTATTTAACTATCATAGCTTAAAGAGACAAAATAGAAATGGAACTTAATACTACAAAAGAATAGCACAAATTATAAGCAGTTGTTTTAGCATTAGTAACAGCAAACAAATCAAAAGATTGATACTGAACACTTACTTCATAATGCTCATATTCATTTACATCAAACGTACTAAAATCCAGGAAACCATACTGCAAAGCCTAAAATTCAGAACACAGCTCTTAACAGAGATGCCTCTTCAAAGAGGACAGTTTATCATTATTTTTTGTTCCATAAAGTCCCTTAATACACACTCTCCTCTTTCTTCACATAATCTAAGAAATACAGATCAACTCAGTCTTGGTTCAAAACAGGTTTGTAGATTTCAATATAAGTGAAGTTAGATAACTAAATTGACTTTTTTTGTTTTCACTGAATCACTACAAAAATCCCAGATTACTGAAGCATTTGATCTTTTTATTACTGCTAGGTGCACAAAATAAAAAGAAGAAGAATCAGCAAAAAATATCCATTGAAGCTATGAGCAGATTCTAAAGCGTGCATTCAAGAACTGCAAATATTTTTTGTGCATAAATGCTATTTGTTAGTATCTTCACTGATTTCAAATTGTTTGCAGTCACAAAGTCCTAAGTAGACATAACTGTGAGTCCATGATGTCCCATAATTAGCCACAACCATAATAATTAACACTCTATAAAAAATGTAATAATTTGGGTAACTAACAGTTTATCCACTTGTTAAAACAGGAAGCACAAACACAGATCAGGCCCATATCTCCAGATATTAAAAATACTACATTCTAATTTTCTTTTTTGCTACGTAATCTTTTGTAGCTTTCCTTGCCATTCACCAGCAAGAACAGCAATGCACCTGACTTGAAATACAAGTAGCCAATTTCAAAATACCCCAAAAAGCTGAAAGATCTTCAAAAAGCTGACTTAACCAGTAAAAACATCAGTATTTAGTAGAGATACCCATAATACAAAAGACAGTAGTACAGTGGAGAGCTGCAGAATTCCCCATTTCACTGTTCATACAGGCTAAAGAGAATGTGTTTTTGATTCCCCTATCCTTCAATGCTGCAGTACTTCACCACTATATTGCTATAAAAACTAGATTATGATAATTTGTTGTTAAAAAAAGAAGCACCTATCTCCTAACATTTGTTCTATTTCTATTACTAAAGCAAAACTTGAAATCATTAGCATGTGCTGCAAATGCCTGAAGTGTATAGCAAACCCATTCAAAACCACTTTCAAAGGCTATGTTCAGCCTAATACATAACACCAGGGGGCGTGTAACAAACCTAACACTCAACCTGTACGATTAGAGGTGAATTACTGTCCTGAAAGATTACATAAATAAAACGCAAAACTCCCTCTTTAACATCTTCACTATGTGATGATATAAGGTATTGGTTGACTTCTATGGATGCTGTATCTACTTGTGTTACAATGCACAGTAAACCAGGCAACAATCAGCAAATCTGCTACTTCACAGATCTAATTGGACCCTAGCTTCCTAAGCTGCCTTTTTCTGATGGGCAACATTTAGCTAACTTTTTGAAATATGAAAAATACTAGTTTACTGACCTTGTTTATTGCATGAAAACAGTCCAGCAACGTCAGATGAAAACTGCAAGTACCAAAGGAAGCATCCCTATAAGATATGATGATCAAAACAGCAATTATTGCACTTTAATCCAAGTGAAAGCAATTGAAGATACTTCTCTAAAACCTTTTAAAAACTACTTTAAGATAATGATTATTATATTAAATAATTAAATAACTAAATAATTATTATATTAAATAACTAAATAATTAAATAATTATGTCAAATGATTACTTCATTTCCCGTACCTTGAATCTTACAAGAATAGCAAAACATAAAATAAGTTATGTTACCAGATACAACAGTAAGATTACTCCAGCTACAGTTTTGGTAAAGCTGAATTGTTCAATTTCTGACATGGACTGTTAGGATAAACATTTGAGTAAATATAATAAAATATTTTCCTTAAGATGCATAAACAGTTTATGCTTAAACAAGAGGAGAAACTGGTTTCACTAAAACCCCTTCTTTCAATTACAAGTTTTTTAATTTTGCTGGTCCAGGAATTGCATGCTCTTAGTCGGTGACCATTATCAAATTTCATAAGCACCACAGAGCAAGCATTCTAGAGGAATACTACAGTCAAGTAAATAAATAAAAACTGAATCTACATCAGAGAATATTATGCTTTGGCAGAATACCTTGAGACCATGCAGCCCTCAAGAGCAGAGAATTGCTAATGTTTCTAATAAGTAAAAAACATGTCCAAATTATACAACTGAGAGGAGGAAGAACTTTTGAAGAACTTGGATGGCTGTCCCTAGTATTTTTTTCTATCCTTTCCTTCCTTATGAATGAGTGTGAAAAGGGGCAAAAATTAGCAGGATACAGAAGTAAGAGAACCTTATTCAAATAAGAGAAAGGACACAAAGGTGACATTGTAGCAGCTGGTGTCTCTACGGCCACCTGATGAGAAAGAAAAAAATGATAAAGCCTTCTACAGACAGAAGCAGCCTCACATTCTCAGGGCATGGTCCTCACAGGGAATGCAACCTCTGATATCTGTTGGAGGGATAGCACAGTAGGGCACAGGCAATGCAGAAGGTTCCAGGAATGCACTGATGACAACTTCCCACTTGTCAAATGTGTGCAGCAATCTGCAGATACTGTCTTGTGCATAAATAATGCTATTAAGTATTACAAGCCCTTTGCAGTGAATGACAGATTATTTTGGTATGTTTAACTATCAGCTACCGGCACAGACTGCCTGTCAAGTGAGAAGCAATGTAGATCAAAAAGCTCAATGAGTGGATACAAAACAGTGTGGCTGCTTCACCTTCTGCTGGTACACTTTGGTACCAGCTGGTAACACCTCTGATTCACTGAGTACCTAAAGTTCAGACAGGGAGTGTGTCCCAAGTAAAAATTTCAGCACAAAAAAACCCCCCAAAAAACCAAAAACCAACCAAGCAAAACCAAAAACGAACCAAACAAAACCAAAATAAACCCCACAAAAAAAGAAACCAACAAAAAAACCCCCAAACAAACAAACACCCCCAAAACAAAACAACCACCCCCGCCCCCCCCCCCCCCAAAAAAAAAACAACACAGCAAAAATTAGTACAGAAAAATGTTACATCCTTCTTCAAAATATCAAGGTAGAGAAAGTTCTATCAACTTGTTATGTACCTGAAAGGAAGATATGAAACACTTCCTGACAATATTAGCCTGTACACATCTTCTGGGGACTCACTCAGGTATATTATCTATTTTTGGAGAAAGACAGAAAAGGAAAAAGATTATTTTAAGACAGGTATCAATAATTTCAATTTTTTTCAATAATTTGTAGGTTTACTACAGAAGGCCTTAATAATTATCACAGAGCGCAAAAGTGCTGGAAAAGAGTGGCATCAAGAACAAATATTAGCAAGCGTGCAACAATAAAACAATAAAAAATCCTGTCAATCTAAAGGAATATATATTTTAAAACTAACTTTATAGGTTCGTGCAGAAGTTGTTCAACCACAGGCTACAGTGAAAAGGCTTCTGTTCATCTGGATTCTTACATTTCTACTGCAACTCTGCTTGGCCAGTTTGTAGATTTTTTTTTAATTAAGCTTTTAAGATGTAAATCAAAACATGAAAACCTGCAGATATATCAGCAAAGCTATGAATCATCTGGTACACAAACCATCTGTATACCCAGCAGACAAGACTAAACCAGTTATTTATGTACGTTTTGATCTTCCTACATCAGAGCATTTACATTAATCCAAATTCTGTATTGCAGTGCTGAGGCAATATCCAGTAACTAAATCCAGATGCCATAAACTAAATGAAGACAAAAGACTAAAAAATAAAAAAATTAAAAGAAATCTGTAGCTTCAGAAGCAAAATCCTAGGAACAGAATGAATCGAACTTTTTACTGTCAAAAACACTCAGAAAATAATTCACAAAGGACCAACTTACGAGAAATATCCATATGGTCTTCCATCACAACATGTCTGATCTCTCTTGGATAGGCCTTTAACACTAAGGTCTCCTTAAAGAATACCTAAAACTCCTCTTTTTTGCATATCTCTTCTTCAAATACCATCAAACACCATCCCCAGCATGGCCAGGAGGTAACAACTGTTAATAACAAGCTGTCATTAACAGGTCAATATTCAGTAATTTCAAGTTAATATTTTTTCTTTTAAATTGCTTTAACACTCCACAGAAAGCTGGGGTTTTTTAACTAATGTTCAGTAAAAATATTTATTTCTTTCATGCTAACGATGTTTTCCCTTAGAGCTATTTGAAAGGAAAAATCCCCATGAGTATGAATTAATTATCCTCCAAAAATCAAGGCATCGCATATTTACTTTCTTTTGCTTTGGACATTTTTTCTTTTAAAAGTTGGCATTGCTTTTCAAATTTCTTTGATGCTGCTGCAAAGCCAGTTTGAACAAATGGTTTAACATACCTTAAACATCCTCCCTCCACACACACACAGAAAACAAGAGTTAGAACAGATGTTGCTAAAAAAAGCCAACAAACCAACCCAGCTTGAAATATAACATAAACACAGCTAAAACAGACATGGCCAACAAGTGACCCCTTTGATTTTCCTGATTCAATTAGCGTGTTAAGTATTTTCTGAGCATTCTTCCTTTGAAATTGGCAGAAGGAAACAAAAAAATAAATCTTTCTTGATAAATAGCTAAGTAATGAAAACTGCATGTTTTGTGTGTGTGCTTTCACTGGGGACAGATAAGCAACTTCTGCATTTCTATGTGCAAGTATACACCCAAAACAGCAAAGATACTTAAAAAGCCTCCCCAAGTATCATTGAATAACTCATCCTCAGATGGCAGAGTTCATTTTCTATTCTGAAGGCATTCATTGCCTGATTTGGATGTAAAGGTTATCTTCCAAGAAATTTCCAATTGAGTGCTTTGATAAAGTCCTAATTTGCATCTTGCAGCACAGTGAACACATATTGCTAGCAACCATATGAATCAAGCATTTCTTTCTTATCAGGAAGAGAGCCCTGTCCCTGAAAAACGTACAAACCCAAGATGTGAAATGGAATTAGCAAACAGATGGTAATTAGACAGAGTTTGTAGCCAGAAATGAGTCACCTGGAAAAAACTTGGGATCACAGAATCACAGAATCAATTAGGCTGGAAAGGATCTCTGAGATCATCCTATAGTCCAGCCCTTGACCAAACACCACCATGTCAACTAGACCATGGCACTGGGTACCACATCCAGTCTTTCCTTAAACACCTCCTCCACCATCTCCCTGAGCAGCCCATTACAATGTTTAATCAATTCATTACCCTTCCTTGTGAAGAAATTCCTCCTAATGTCCAACTGGACTTAAATGCTATCACACTGTGTAGTATACAGAGAGTACTAATTGTACTACAGGCAAATAGAAATGCAACTAATACTAGCTAACTTTGTAAGCACATGTAGCCAAGGATTTCTCCCATACCTCAGCTGAGCTTTTACCAGCTTAATGGAAACAAGATTGAATGCAGAAGCATTTGTTTACAAGTGTAACAGCTGCAGGAGACAAATTTTTTCCATTCCACTGTGTTGTATTAAAATAAGCCTAAATAATGTTGCAGTATACTGAAACATGTTAGTTCTTAAGCGCAGATCCCACTTCTGAAATGACATTACCAATGAAACTGCTAGAAACACCTCTTTAACATACATACATACATATGTGTATGGACTTTTCTTAACACAGCTATATATGAACACTTGCTAAGTACAAGGACATTTTAAAAAACCAATCTGATTTTGCAAATCAAAAATATAACTTGTATTGTACAACTGAAGCAAAATACAGCTTATTTACTGAAGAAGGAAACTTACTCTGAAACAGAGATCCTGCTACACACTCAGCTGTGACACTATGACACACAAAAGACACAAGTGAACCATTGCAAGACACAGCTGTTGATGAAATGGTGTACTCAGTGAAAAGTGTTTGCAAGAAAGTTAGGTTAGTATGAGAATAGCTGGATGAATGCAATGGTGTAGAGAGCTTCGAAGGGGAAGAATGACATTCACACATAATGGGAAAGACCATAAACAGATAATTACTTCACAAGGAAAGTATCCTGGCAGTAACACAACACAAGAAGCCGTGATAGTCAAAGTGGAGACAGGATCAGTTTCTGTCACAGCTTAAGGGAGTACCCAGCTAGAAATCCTAGAGGATCCTAAGCAAGGCTGGATGAAGGCTGAACATGGGTGAGGCCTGCTTTTAGGTTGGGGTGAACCAAATTTCAGGTACGGAAACAGGTAAGACTGAAGCAGCAAAGCTCAGAGAAGCAACAGATGTCAAGGCAGCAGAGGCCACACATCTGCATTAGGAAGTGGTCTGCACCAAAAGAATTGCATCAGTAGACAGAGAGCCAGCACTGAAGATCTGATATCTGTATTACATACTTTCAGCAGCTTTTAAGCTTAACAGCTGGGTTTAGTCCGGTCCTGTGGACTGAATGCCCATTACCTGTTGAGATTGCTCCTACTCTGCTCCATGAAGTGAACCAAAACGCAGTAGTCAGTGTTTAAGGAAAGATTCACTTAAAAAAATATTCCTGACACATCTATATCTATATAAAACTACATACAATATTGTTTCTGACCTGGAGAAGGCCAGTGAAGCCTTAAAGATGAACAATTTCATTGGAATGATGTGGGTGAACAAAGGGCTAAAGAAAGCAAATAAATGGGAAAAAGAAAGTAGCAGTGATCAAAGACCTGTAGCAGACAGAAGTGTTGAAAGAGAGAAGGACTTTCTAAGGCAGAAAGCAGAACTGAAGTTTCAGAAAAGAAGAGAATGGAAATGTTGATCTGATGAATAGAGAAACAAAGATATATTTGTAAATTAGTGAGGTATGTACTGGGGGGAGGAGAGGAAATGAGAGAAGACAAACTCCAGAAATCAAAATATACAACAGCTGAAACTAATTTGTCCAGATGCTGATTACAATTTATGTTTCTGCTGTGCTTTGTAAGATAATGAAAACTTCACAAATAAAGTTGTTTTCTTAGGTTAATGCCAGTAAAACAACCCATGAAAGTGACTATTAAAAATATAAAAATATAAAAATAAATTCCAAGCAATGATATTAGCTGTTATTTAGCAGAAGCAGGCATTCTCTGGGATAGTTTTTATCCATTTTTGTATATACAAATGAAGAAATGACTATTAGAATTTTAAAATTATTTCCCAAGGTGCTCCTTTCCTGCAGATTAGGGAAATATTAAAAAAAAAAAAAGGCCTTCTTTCAAAAAAAATTAGTCAATGCAGCATGCATCCACACATTCAGCTTTTAGAATTTTTCTACAGTCATATGCAAATGCAGATACAAGTATACATACATATTTATACAAACAAATACAAACAGAAAATTTCTTAAAATCTTTTAGATATCTTCTACTTAAGTACCTTTCAAGAAAACTGTTACTATAAGGAATTGATATCTTTCAAGTCAAATATATCATTTTGTCACAATCTGCCATCATTTATATACAGACAATTTAGAAGTTTGCTTTTTTTACACATACAAAAAAATATCCTACTGAACTTCAAAATATAGCCAGGAATTTGCTATTAGCAGTTGAACCACTAACATTGCTCCAATCATCCTTTTCATTTAGGACATCTGTTTCTAACTAAGGAACTACAGGCACCTCTGTGAATGGTCAAGAACCATCCAAGCACTGAACACTGGGAAAGGTGCACTCAAGCACTCCTCCTGCCAACATCGCTATGCAGTCAAACAGCCACTTTAAAGGTCACTCAATGAAATACAACAGTTTGCAGGATTAGGCGACCCATTCTTTATTTATGAGCATTTAAAATCAACCAGAGAATGAGAGCTTTTAGCAAGCCATGTTTTCATCCGACTCATCAGTGTTTTCAATCCAGCCTTATTTTTTAAGCAACCATTTCCTAGATTGGAGTTATAATCATTGGAATGGTATTCATAATAGGAGGCAAAGTATTCCTGGTGGAAAGGGAAATGAGCCTCTGGTTAAAAAAGGCATCTTAACTTTCAATACATGGCATTGCCAAGTTAAACAATAACGTTGCATACAAGACAAAACATATTTAGTAATAATAATCCATGACATAACTTGTTGCTCTTTCAGGAAAATTAAATCGGCTATTGAAGTAAGCTTTACTGCTAGAAACTATATCAACTCAAGTCTGTAAACAGCACTTTAAATTCATATCTATAATGTGGTCAATATAACCATGTTTGTCCACCTGTTCACTCTCAACTGAAAAATCTACTTACAGCTGCTAACTAAATCATACATTTCACCAACCATGCTGACTTAAAAGCCAGAAAATAACAAGATAATTAATTTTAAACTGCTTACAAGCAAATTTTATGTGATACAACTATGTTCCAAAACTGTCACTCACCCAAGACAGCCTGAACTGCTGTAAACAGCAAATAATTAAACCCACCCATTCTGAGCAAATGCAAGTGACTGCTGCATGTGACCAGACTCAAACACAAGCACATATAGTTGTTATAACTTTAAAGTATTAAATATTTTATTTCATTAAAACGTCCATTGGATATACTAGTCAGTTAGTAGATTAAATTTCTAGCAATATTCCTTAGGAAAAAATGTTAGATGTTGCAAAATTAAAATAGAAATTTATTAGAATAAAAAGCTTCCTGTATGGATTTGTGTTGTAGTGAAGAAATGCACGTGGCCAACAGTTTCTTCATTAGCAGAAACACAGTCATTAAGTGGATAAAAGTGACAGAGGCAACTCTCTTTGTTCATCATAAACAAAAGCAAGAAACCTCCAATTACCTTTTAAACAACAGAGGGAAAGTATTAAAAATCCCTAACTGACTGCGCTACGCACATCACTACTTCATGACAGGTAAGAAAGCAACCTAAGACTATAGAGGACCTCCAAAAGAACAACCCTTCTTCTCCTATGGAGACAAGCAGTTTTCTAGGAACATCCTGGAATAGAACCTAGTACAAACAGCAGGAAAGACTGCCGCTGTGAAGACTAATCACAATTTCCCAAATACATTTCAAAGAAGATAGCTTTTCAGAGGACACAAACTCAGAGACAGCCAAGACTCCAGGCAACTTTTGCTTAAATGAAAGGTCAGTACTTTGTTCATCTTGTCTTTGCCACTTGCTCGTCAAGCACCTCTCACCAAAACATAGCTGAGGGTAAACATGGTTTACCCACTCTAAATTTGAGCACTGCCACAGTTACCCATTCACCACCACCCAGCCTGGATCATTAGACAGGTTTATCTCAGGCTTATCCAGAGATAATTCTGCAAGTGTCACAGTAAGAACAGAGCAGTTCAACATCACACCAGTAGGTGCCAATTGATTCTCCAACCTCCAGCTTCCACCCAGAGTTAGGCCCACAACTAGGAAGGACACTAACAAATTGAAAAGGCAAAAAAACCAATACTATGGATTAGAATGGATGAAGGAAACGCTGCTTACCCTGAAGAAAGAAGATGAGAAAATAGACAAAGTACAGAGATGAGTCCTGGAGAAGGTGACCTGAATTACAGCAGTTCATGGGGCGGTACCCTGGGAGGGTCACCCTCCAAGTACATAATTAGTGCCAGGCCTGAGAAAAAAAATACTGTTACTAAGTTAATGTAGCCAAGGGGAGAGGGGGGAGCTTGGGAATTGGGTGGACAGGGCACAGAGGGTACATTTTCTTTCGTAATATAGAAGGAGCAATGATGGAAGAAGCAGACTTTCCTCACCCACAGCCAAGTCCTGGTGAAAATCAAGAGAAGCCACTGTAGATATCAACTCAGAAGATCACTGCTGCTTTGGTAGTGTAGTAAGGCCTGAACAGTGCAGATAGCTTTCAAGGAAAAGATTTTTCTTTAAAAGGTGAAGAACAAAAGCTTCCCCCCGCCCCCCTTCTTTCCCTTTTCCCCCTCCACCCAAAAAAAGTGTAAACATTCAACCCCGACACACTGAATTCTGGCTACCCTTTGTGTGGCTGAACGTGTCAAATTTTTTGCTAATCTACATAGAAGAATATTATTCCCATTATGTCTGAAAAAACGTAGAAACAAAATACAGAATTAAAATAGATGAAAGATGAACAATAAAGGGATTAAAGTCTAAATAGTTGAGAGTTACTCTAAAAAATTAATATTTTATTCTAAAACTACATATACAACAGTGTATTTGTAAACTTAGTTCGTCACTCTTAAGGCCATGTTATACTGAAGAGCTTGAGTTAGGCTGTGCTGTTAAATCAAAGTACACCTGGAAGGAAGCAGCAGATGCAGGAGAGGGGAGAAAGAAGTGTGTAGTCTGGAGAGTTCATAAACTATCTCCACTGAAGAGGAAAGAAAGACAAGTTAGATGAAGGGGAATGGGGGAAACATTAAAACACATCAACTGTGAAGAAAAGACTGAGAACAGACTTTGCTCGAAAACAAGAACACTAACAGCTGCCCTTACCACACCACAGTTAATGAAGACTTTCATAATTGCCTTACTAGTCCAAATTAGCATATCCCCACATGATATATATACACACATATACGTTTGAACAAAAGATGACAAATGATAAATCATGCTAATATATCCCAATTCCTTTAAGCAGAAGTTATAATAATCTGTTTAAGAATACAAATTGAAGGTCAACAAGCCTTTGAAAAGACATGCTCAGAAGCTGAATGTTTATGAGGACACAGAAGTCCCAGAGGAGAACTAGTCCTATACAGTTCATTACAATTTTATAGTTTGAATGTAACTGTGTTAAAAAAAAAATATAACAAAACCAGAAATCACGCAGACTGTGCCTTGCTATTCCTGAAAACCTGGCAGCCTGTTATTCCTAACAAGTAACTTGTAGCACCTGCACCTATACAGGGCAACTTGCACTCAAACCTGTGCTGAAGTTATCAAACACCTTTCAGCACAAGCAGACAAGCACTACTTTTGCGACTAACTTTGCAAAGGCCACATTTCCTTTCTACTTCCTTGCTCTTCCTTGAACAAACCTGAATGCCCCCAAACTAATGCATTGCACACTCACACTCCCCAACCTAAGGTAAACTGTTGAAATGGGAACCTACCATGAAGCTAAAAAATTAGAATCAAACAAGAAAACACATTAAATCCACAGAAAACAAAATACAGTATCAACCTACAAGGCATATTTGTAAGATCAGAAAATAAATTATGACAATCAGCTCAAGCAACAAAGGGTATTACCAAGGTATAGACACAGTTTGATTAACTAAAATTACAGAGAAACTTCTTAAAAATTTGACCAGTATCTGGATGGATCTTTCTTCAACAAAAAGCACAGCATTCTGAACTAAAGAAGGTGACACTTAAGCCTACATATGTTTTAAATAAAGAAGTCATCAATATTTCCTTTCAATCAAGAAATATGCTTATGGACATGTTTATCATGCATTCTGAACAGACCCTCTATCACTGGTTGCCTCACAGAGAACAATCCAATTCTCCCTGCAGAAAGAAGAAATATGGGACAAGTCTGTGTGAACACTTGAGCAATGAGCTCTGTTATTAAGCTTGCCTCTTCATGAAAGATCATCAAAGAATGCCATGGAAAAAAAAAAAGCCTCAGGGGCATAGTTTTTCTTCTGTGATCTGTCTTCAGTGGAATCCCTCCTAAATGAAACTGGGAAGAAACTCTACCCTACTGTAAAGAAAAAGCAGTACCAAAGCCAAAAATATTGCACTGGAAAGAAAATCAGCATCTAGCTAGAGCTATCTCACTATCTAAGACTTGCAAATTTGTAAGACAGACATGCCCACATGCAAGGAGGTGACTGATACTCTCAGTGTGCTTCACTTTGCCCTGGGCCTTTCAAGGAAACTGCCAAAATATTCAGTGCATACAGTACAGTAACTTAAGCAAATCTCCAAATTCTGAGAACTACTGGTGGTTTTGACGAGCCTCTTCTGCCACATGCCATGTGTCTGCAACTAGCCCTACCACATGCCTTGGCCAGGCAGTCAGGATCTCTGTGCTGTACTTCAGCTGGATCTGTGTGAGCATCCTTTCTTTACTCTGCAACTCCCACTTCCTTCACTGCAGCTCTCTAAAGCAAAACCTGCCTACTCCTCTGTACAACAGCCTCCATTCTTAATTACTGTGTTTTGGATTGTCATAATCCATACATATTAATCTCAGAGCTTTATTCAAGTCTGTTGAAGCATTCCTCTTCACCTGCATGTTGTTGTTGCAACACGGCAAGGCTACCAGGTGATCAAAAATAAGATTTGTGTTAGGTTTTCTGTATACTTTTGCATAGTCAACCACAGTATTTTATTAGATTTTTTTGCCATTAGTTAATTTTCTGTACCAAAATTCTGCTCAGAATGTCAGCTGCTAAGCCATACAATGCTACTACTACACATATTCAGAACAAGAGCATAGGAAAAAAACAAACCCACTTTTTTTCCAAATAATGGTTGATAACTGAAGCCAGTCCCCTCTTGCTTTCTGGGCCTCAAGTATGATCAAGCAATTAGGAAGAAGTAGTTTTCCTAAAAGCTGCAGCTGTTTTGTCAACATAATCCCTTTACTGCAAACAAGTTTAGTAACTCATGTTACCAGTTTCCATGTGGTTTAAGAATGCAAAGGTCTACAGCAACATTCCTAAGTGCCTGTGTTTCAAAGACTGACATGTTTTGAAATACAGTTCTCAATTTGTAAAAAGTGCTAGAGAATATAGACAACACAGAAACCCTGGGGAACAGAAAATTGACATCCTGCATGATGCAGAGAGGCAGCAAGGAAACTGCCTGCATCACAGAAAATACTGTGTAGCCTTTGCAGCCAATAAATAGGAATAACCTAAGGCTACACGAACTTCAACCCTTCAAATCTCCAACATCAAAAAGTGCATAGCTTCTCATTTCATTTTATTACTCAGTAAACAAGAGAAATGGTTACAACTGAAGTGTGTTACAAGTCAAAATAGACCATGAATATGGTACATCACATCTTTCATCCTGAAGTATTCAGCATTTTATTCCTTTGACTACATTTTTGTGTACCAAATACATGCAGTTGAGATATAAAGCCAGTCCTTTTCCCCTCTGCAGCCACAGACTTGGCTTAGTACCTTCCCAGCCACCTTGTATCTTCCCAGGCTTTACACAGGCTCTAAGCCTATCACACATGCTCACTACTTCTCCAAGGTTAACTGAAGAGATTACCTTGTATTAGAGAAGAAGCAGCTGGGGAAGGAAAGGTTTATTTAAACATGCATGCACTGGCAAATGATACACTATACTTCGTGCAAGATACTGTTATTCTACTTTAGAAAAGAAGTGGTTGTGTGGTTGGGGAAAGGTAAAACTTCAAGAAGCAATCACTTTTTCTAAATGAAAATATTAATACTGATTTTTTTCTCGGTGCTGCTCTTATTTCTGAAGAACACAGATTGCAGTAGCGAGAAAAAAACCTAAAATCATACAACTTCACTCACATACCTGCTAGACTTTAGAAACTCTTACTATGTGGTACATTACTATAATTACATTAGTAGGATGATTATTCAAGAGAAAAGAATTATTTTTATCTTGCTCCTCTAAAAATTTAGTAAGAAGAAATTAACACAGTCAGCAGCTGATGTAAAAATTTAAATACTTACTGCGTAGGAGCCTATGAGGAATGCAGCGTTTGCTTGCTTTTTCTGATCAAACCCAGTATAATGAATTATTTTCTTCCTTATCAATGAAAATGACTGTATCAAGAAATGAACAAGATTATAATTTTGCATTTTAGACCTTTTACACCTTCTTTTATAAAATCAGAGGAATGCATTCAGAGGAATGGTTCTTCAGTGAGAGAACCAAAAATACTGTAGAGTAGTCCCTCAGGAGCTTTGGAAAACTGTATTGCATCCCTACCTAGATTTTCCAGTATTTTTCCCAGTATCCAGCCTAAATAACTTTTGATACAAATTACTGAAATCTTTTCTTTTTCTTCTTAAATGCATTCGTATTTTTAGTTAGTATTTTTGACTTCAAGCCTTATGTAACAGACAGCCATTTATGAGAATAGAAAGTGGCATTCTCAAAAGCATCACAGGCGTATTACAGTTGCAAAAATTTCAAACACAGAATTTACGCCTTTTTATTCATTTTTCAAACCCAAATGTAGATAAATCCACTAGTATTTGTTTCTAAGGATCAGAACCATGCTTAGATTAAAATATTTTGAAAGTATTTCTAAACTTTATCATAAATAATGTTTTTAAGTGTCATCTTGGCGTGGCATACAGTTCCATTTCTCTTAGAATGTGGGTGGAATGGAATTTTCAATAGAAAGGACACACACATATGGTGGCAGGTATCCCCTAACTGGCCCCTGAAATAAATTCTGATGTGCTTGAAACAGCATACTTTGATCAACTGCTAAGCTATCATAAAAGGTCATTTTATGCATTTAAATATCAATGTTACTTGCTCAAGATACCAGATTCAATGCATTCAAGACAAATAAACCCCAGATGAGTAGCAGAAATATGTTCTCAGAAATCCTAACATGTCTGTCCAATGTCAAACACAAGACATGGAAAGGGACTATAACACAGACTTGTGCTGCTTCAGAGCATCCTGTACACAAAAACCAGAGACTCTCATCTCTGGCAAACCACAGCCACCCAGGTGGGAGTCTACCACCTCCCAGCCTGGACCACTAAACAGGTTTATCTCAGGCTTAGCCACAGATAATTCTGCGAGTGCCCCAGTAATAACAGAGCAGCAACATTACACCTGTGCGCCAACTGCTTCTCCAACCTAAAGAATAAAGCAAGTCTGAATTATGGAAACTATTATCTGTGACAGGCATCAAGGAATGGAAAGAAAAAAATTCACTCTTAGTCTATAATGTGCTGGATATTTCCCACTTTTCTCACTTCGGTGAGATTAAGAGATCTAAGTAATTTAGAAGAGGCAAATTGTGACAGACATTAAGGAAAATAAGCTTTTTTATCTGCCAAACAGGTTTCATACTCCAACATCTACTAAAGGTCAACTAACTTGTAGTCAGTTGTATTAATTAATTTAAGAAATCCATTCTAAAGACACTACGCTCTATCAAGAGCCCAATCCCAAAAATTACTGAGCTCCTGTAAGAGAAAATAATCTGCAGTATGAGCAGAGCATCCACCTTCAGGCCAATGCTATCAATGCTACTAAAGATCAAATGTTGTTGATTACTGAAGAATGTCAGTATCAGAGGAGAAGACCAAGTCAAACAAAAAAACATTTCAAATAAAAACATAGCACTGCACTCTTGAGCTCACTCAATATTGGCAGATTGCCAATAGGATTGAATTCCAGGAAAGAAGCTTTTCATATAAAAGAGACTGTATTCATTTAGCAACTGATCTTCTAAAAGCTTAATGATAGTTACTGCCACAGTTGTGCGTCTTTTGGTTCTTAAGAGTAAGTGGGTTTTCCATCCTGATCGTCCTCCTCCCTAAATTCACCTCAATAAAATCTATAGCATTCATATTCAGCATTCAGATGGATTAGGAAAACAGAAAAGCACCTGAACAACAACAACAATAAAAGAAATTTTGGCCCACTTGTTTTTGTTTTTTAAAAAGCCAGTAATATTGGCTTTTGAATAAAAAACCCAAGCATTACCTTTAATTTCTTATTTAGCTTGCAGCAGTATCTGTAGACCATTGCCAGATTGAGTGGTCCAAAGTCTGAATAGAAGCTGTTAGAAGAAAGGGGGAAAATTGTACATGACCCCTGTAAATGCCTTTTTTTTAACAAGATGCACAAAGCAAGGAGTAATAATATACATGTGATATACATACATCATTCTAAAAACAAGCATGCTTTCTTACATAAACGCATACTGTTTTGTTGAAGAAAAGGTTTTGTCATCTTTAAACACGGACTAAAACTTTCTTCTTTGTTTTCCACACAGCATCATTCAAAATACCAATATCTAGGTTTTAAGAACTACCTCTCACTACTGTATCACTCTGCGACAAAAGTTTTTAAACTCTGTTTTAAGAGGAACTCATAAGCTTTACTTTCAAAGGAGGTAATTCACAGTGCCAGGGAAAAGGGAACACAGAGAATAAACATTGATTAGTGCATTAAAAAACAGCAAACATGCCCTTGATCAAAACCATTTGAAGAACTAGCAACATTCCACATCATGTAAAAGGCAAACATTGTTCACTCCAGGGGAAATAATATATCCATTGTCAGCTCATAAAGGCTTGAATTGACTTTGCCATTTTTTTCTCTGATTCTAGGAAGTTCAGACATTCCACTTAATACATGAGGAAACAAAGACACCCCCTTTAGTCTGGCAGTTCAATGTGCACTTCTGAATCTATATGGCTGCACAATGTTCCTGTGTCTTCTAACAGGAATAGGTACAATGAAACCTTCTGCTTTGAAAAATTTAAGAAATCCTGATGGGAAAGCAAGAAACCATTCTAAGGCCTATAAATCATCATGGTACGTAAGTCTGAGAAGACCAAACTCATGTAATTAATTCTCCAATAAGACCAATTCCTCATTGCTGTTGTTCTGACTAATTTATTTCTGTAAAAAAACAGGAAAAAAAATAAGTTGGTACTTACTTCTCATACACAAGTTCATCATCTATGCAGAAATAATGGGTATTTGCAGCTCCACTCTTTGGTTTTTGGCAGAGAATTGCAAAATAAAGGCGATCTGAAATGCAAGAAAATTGGAAGCTTTTATAAACATCATGCTTTTCTGCTGAAAGTCTGAAGTGTTACCTGTCAATGGGACAATGGTTTAGAACAAAGAAAATCTTCCTTTAAGTATTAAATTAGGTATTATTATTTCTCCAGTGTTAAACAAACAAAGCACACAAAGACAGGGGTTTTTTGCTCAGCAGCATTCCCGTAATCCACAGCTCTTTAGTGTTCTTTCCCAAAGTGTTCCTTGTTTGATGACTTCACAAAATAACAGGAGCCTGACTTGCACCCACACACACAGCAGAGACCTCCTTCGGCAGGTGGTTGCACTCCAAACACCAATGCACATACCCCACCCCCCAAACAAAACCACAAATCCCTCTGCACCTCTGAGCACCTGTGTTAAACTAAATGATGAAGCACACTCACAACAAAACATAGGCACTTCTTTCTGTAAAGCCATGATTTTGACCATCGTGCCATGCAATTAAAGCCTGCAGGTAACAGACTGGGAGGATTGCAACAGGGCAGCCCATGCTGCCCATGGAACACCAGCCAAGCCTCCACCTGGACATCTCCATTCAAATTTCCATCCCCACCCCAGCTGCCCTTCAAAGCCTGTGTGCCTGCAGGCAAGAGGCATCTCGTACTTGCCCTGGTTTCCTTTGTTAAGACAGGAAAAAAATACCAGTGGTATTCACACAGATATAAATTACTTTTATGGCTGGGGAAGCTGAAGCCCCAGTGAACTTTAAACACTGACTGTGCTCCTGCTATAAATTGCTGTGCTTGCGGTAATTGGTCAATAAAAATTGAGGCTTGCAGCACCACCGCAATACTTGTCTTCCTCCTGCTGAGAAATATCATCATAAAATATTTGGATTAAAATTCAGACCTAAAAGGAAAGCCTTTTTTTTTTTTCAAATTAGTTCCCTAGAACAGAGATATTATTTAAGTATCAAAACACATCACCTGCATGTATTATTTCAAAACATGATTTGTGATGAAGAAAAACCGTGTCAGTTTTTAACAGCAGGGGGAAAAAAAAAAAATCACTTTAAGCTTCAAAACAATATCATCCATGACCAGCACTTAGAAATCTTTACTTGTATCTTGAAAATACACGTCAAAGTATACCATGAAAGGAGTTACCATATCTATATTTCAACAGCCACATGCTCTGTGCTCATCTACATACACTAGTATCTCAAAGTTTGAAGGCAGACAACAAAAATGCACCAAAAGGTGTACATTTTCTTAATGCTTATTTCAGTAGAACAGCAGCCTGATGTGAGTGCTTTGGTTTGAACACTCACATGTCAGGAGCAACAGTAGGATATACAGTACCTCCTAAGCAAGTGAGGCACCTACTTCCTTTCTCTCTAGCAAAAGAAGCAAGGCACCCAACTTGCTTATCTAATTTCTAATAGTACCATACTGTAAGCAGAGCAGCTGCAATCCTAGATGGGAAGTGCATTACCTGCTTCTGTACCTCCCAGCATTTACTAAATCATCCCCTGAAAACAAGCCAAAGGATAAATTTAGAGTAATGCGTGCATTTTTAAGAAGTGACTAAACTGGCCCACAAAGTTAATTATGTGTGGAAAAGCAAGTGCACCAATACTCCAGCTGGATACAAAACACGCTATGGTGAAAACTGCTTCATAGAGAGGCAGTCCTGGGGGTGGACTTTTGGGGGGTGGTTTCCCACCACTGTGTTAATTGCTGAGTGTCAAGGTGGATTTGTATGAATTAGAAACTGGAACAGGTATACTAGGCAATACTAAAAAAGAGAAGAAAAAAAGAAAAAAGAAGGAAAATAAAAGGAAAAAACAGAAAAAAGGGAAAAAGCAGAAAAAGGAAGGCAAGAAAAAAAGAAAAAGGAAAGGAAAAAAAGAAAAGCAGAAAAGAAGGTAAAAAACTGCTTTGCTGACTTACTTCCCTCTGCTCTGAGAATGAGAGCTAACATGTGTGCCGGAGAACCGAGGGCAAGGGAGGAAGCAGAAAGGAGAACTGAGAGGATGTGATATCTAGGGATTGTGTTTAAACTGGCATTGCTAGATTAAACACATGTCACGGCAGCCCCAAGCTATAATTTCACACCACTTCTAAACTGATTTAATGGCTAGCTGCCACCAGGTTCCTTACAAGGAAAAATCTTCTGAGTTAGCTCACTGAACCAGCCTGATCGGGGTTAACAGCAGGAACATGCAGCCAAGATTTTTCCTTCCATGGCATCTGTCCTTAAGTGCCAGTCTAATTATTTACTAGACTGAGCTCTCCCTCTTTATTGTACACAAACAATAACTGCATCAAAGTCTGGGAAGAATGACTATAGTAGTCAAACTGAGTACCATGGGTACTCAAACACTACCTTCTTGCACTCCAGCTTCTTCACAGAAACTTTACATCAGTTTTGAAAATGCCAAAGTACTTTGCAAAGAGCAATCCAAAATCTTCAAATACAAAGGGAGGTCAAAAATGAAAGGACATATAATTTACACAGGTCAAAGACCTAAAATAATTTAGCATTTTGCTCCTAAACAGGATTTGGAATAAAAGAATCACTTGCATCCTCAGTGCTCGTACTCTCACTGAAATTCTTCTGCAGCTTGCAAAAATGTCCAGCAAAAATAAGAATTCCTATCTTGAGCAAGCAGCATGTATATGGCCTTCTGAATTGCTATTGGCAATGGTTCTGCTCTGGTATCTCCAAACTGTGTTCATTGTTGCTATTCTTAAAACACCTGAAAGAAACTTGAGTTTAATGAGTTTACAGAAGTACCTCACAATAAGAGCAGTGTGTGTCAAATGCCAATATCCTGACAAGCTGTCCATTCCTGTGCACTGCTAACAATTACTCCCTATTATGTAAACAGCAGGCTCCATCTTTTTAACATGTTTCCTATGGGGAGATTTTAAAATGAAGAAATTTCCTGTGAGTGTATTTACCTTTCTACTGATTTACCAGTCCAGCATCTGACAAATGCTGTATAACTCACCATGTCTGTTTTCACCTGTTTTTTTCCAAACACATTCCGAGTACTATTTAGTCAAGGTGTGTTGATTTTTTAAACAGAAATTAAGAGAAAGTAGAATTCCTTCATTAAGGATCTGATTGCAGGACTGAGAGTTTATACATAAAATACACTCAAGCACTGATGATTTGATTTCACTAGGATTCCACAAAGGTTTGGACCACCAGGAGCAAGGCTACCCTTTCATTATCTTCATGTTTCCTTTGCTAATTTTAGCTCTTTAGTATTTCATTTACATATAGAGCACTTGAGCACTTCCTAATTCCTGCAAATTTCTGATAAAAAATTCATCCTAAAACTATCAAACTAGAGCAGACCTTTCTAATCATCTCTCAGAAGAACGACAGAGTAGGGCTCACTGCCTTACAGGCTGCATCTGCTCTGCAGTTAGGAGATATGGCTGCAGTATGTTAGATATACTTCAAATACACTTAATTTTGTCAGCCTTATATAACAAAACAGTTAAAATACATAAGCACGGATGTCACTGCAGGCAATTAATTTGAGTAAGCATTCAATGTACAACAAAGTGAGCCTACATACCCCTAACTGAGCTACTGCTGGTGCCTCAACTAGTGAGACTAAAGCTAGCACAAGCATGACTGTCCAAGCTAATCACAGGGTGTATACAGAAGCAAAAGCACTCTGCTTGTTTACCAGAGCCACAGTGTTCTGTGGAAACAGATGTGCAGAAAATTGAGAGCTACCACTTCAAAATCATATTAGTATGAATTTAGAGATGAAAAAATAATTTCCTTCCTTTACTCTCAAAAAGCCTGATGCTTGTCAGGTTGTGCTGCACAGGCCTTCAAGACAGAAATTTCATTAATTCAGTTGGACTTGATGATCTTAGACGCTTCTTCCAACCTAAGTCATTTTATGACTTTAAGTGATGACTAAATAGTAAACAGGCACTAGTGGCAGGACAAGTCTGCATATGATCAGCAAACATTATTTAATACAAACAGAAATTCTACAGTTCTATTGTTAAATAGATGCCTTAGATGAGAAACTCAGAGACTGACAGTACAACAAAACCCAATGTTATTCTGTTTCGAATCATCAGTAATGTAACCAGAGTTTTTACTATTGTAAGAGGAGTGTATTTCTAAATTCAGAATTGGTATACGGAATTTTGTTGTGTTTGACTTTAAAAACTTCAAAATATTTGAAAGACATAAGAGAAAACATAAAAGGCAAATCCTATTGCAATGACAAGACAAAAAGCAAAATTGTTTTAAGACTTTCTTTTTAGTCTTTCTATCCTTGAAAAAATTCATTCAGACATCACTATGGTATTTCAAATTTAGCTAATGATAGAGCTGGCAATTAGAACAACGGCCTGGACTCTGATAAAGGAAATGAAAGCAGACTAAAAAGATACAGGAACTTTTTTTAAAACAAAAAACTATGAAAGCATTATTTTCAGTGCCATGTTATGACTGATCAACACTGTTGCTTCACTTAAACAGAGTGCTTCCACTCTGCTGTGATGCCATGATGATTTTATGCCTTTTCTTTTAAACCCCTTTTTGTGCCTTTTTGCAGCTTCTGTATTTCTTAGTGCTTTTGCCTCCATTCTTGGACTTGTTTGTTAAGCTAAGACACTAAACATTTTAGAGGTTTCGTGGTTAGGGATCAACATGCCCCAGACACCAAGGTCCTCTCCAGAACACCTTTTGTAAACTAAGATAGAACCATCCAGGGGAAGGTTCCTCGGGGAGGGGGGCTCACTCCAGCCTCTCATTGGGGAATTTATGATAAATATGCAAATTAGTAAAACCCATAATGTTCTACCAGATCTTTGTGGGGGACAGGTTTTTGCAGGTGCATTCGACCTGGACGTGGTGCACGTAAGGATCTTTAAAATAAATACCAAGGTAAAATCCCTTTTTCCCTTCTAACCGTGTTTGACTCTTGATTTTAAGACCAGGAAAAGGCATCAGCTGCTCTTGACTGATACACGTGAATACATATGTTCATGCACTTTCAGTGCTGGATTAGACAATAAAAGCCTTAAACATGTATTTAAAATCTTAACTTTGGGAAAGACTCACAAGTAAGTGAGGTCATATTGATAAAAGAGCAAGCAGTTTTTGTACTGAGATAGCTACATAATAAAAACTAATTGAAAGTGTTGACAGTCAAAATATTGGAAGCTTAATGGTACTTATTAGAAGTGTCCCTAGCGTTCTAGAAAAATCGTTTTCTCTTGGGTACACAAAGTTTATAATGACAAGCCAGCACTCCTGGAAAAAGACAATTTAATGGTTTGAAAAAAACCCCCAAACCGCACTACAAAACCAAAAAACCAACCCACATATCAATGAATACATTAAAATGAATATTTAATTATCAACTCCAACTGGCAGTACAAGCAAAACTATTCTCAACGAAGAAAAAAAATAGGTATGTATACTGCAACTTAGAGCATCCTTTAAGATGCTAGTTCCATGCTGTAAACAAACTGGATATACATTCAGCAGGAAGAACAATCAAATGTCGAGAAATGGCCCATGACATTATATCACTTGAAATTTAATTTCATGTATAGTTGTTGTGGTTATTTCATTTTAGAATTCACTACTGAAAATAGGTGAGAGAGAAACCCACACCTTTTGCCTGAGGTTTATGCATTATAATTCCACCTCTTCTTTAAAATGTTATTTATAAAATCAGAGCAATGAGAAAGAAAAGCAGCCGAGGAAAGGAAATAAACAGCTTTCAAGCATCTCACAGAGCATTGCTACATTTTATTTAGATCATATAAATTAATTCTCAGAGATCAGAAGAATATGGGAATATGCTTCTAATAAACAGAAGAAACGCATTCAGTTCCAGCAGATTGAATTCATACCAGCAAGCCTCATGTACTCGTCGACAAAGAGAACATGATAAAGCTTACCATGCAGCTTAATAGACCAAAATAAACAGTTTTTTTAAAAGGACAGCTTTCCTGAACTAGTCTTAATAGTAAACAAAAAAATTTAGATAGTTCCGATTAATAGTTATTCTGACATACGGCTGATGCATACAATTAATTACAAAATAAAGAAATGCAATAATTATTGTAAGTATTTTGGGTATAAAATTCCTAGAATGGATTTGAAACTTTGTTGCTTATGAATGTAACATCACACAAGAAAAGATCCATAAGTCTCTTACAGCAATTTGGGTTTATGTTCTGCTTCTGTCTTTTGCAAAGATTAAAATAATGGTAGCCTGCAATGTTCTTAGTAAGTTTGGCACTGTTTCTGTAAGCAGATAAGCTAACACAGATCTCTCAGCCTTTACAGTGGTTCAAGTATTTACCAGTATGTCCATTTTTTAAGAATAAGACCTTATGCTTTGTCTCCTGTCCACGCCTATTAATTAACTTCTCAGAACTACATTATGAGAAGGCAGAACTAACATTTCAAACCTTTACAACAGTTGAATAAAAAGGTAAGCCTGTTATCTTATTAAGATTTCTCTTTAAAAAAACAAGTATGACATAGCAGCAAAGTAAAAATTAGACTGTAGTTCAAATCAGGACTAAAAATTAGACAATAAACAGCAGCCACTGTGCACAGCAAGATGAAGATAAAATGAAGTATTGTTAAACATAATAATCTAGTGCACTTTAATCAAATTTACTATACTAGGTACTGCTGCACATAGTGAAATCCCACTGAAAAAACACAGGTCAAAGCCTAGGTGCTCTAATGAATTTAAATGGGTGAACATTTCTTTGAAGGAGAAAATACAGTTATTTAATGGGCCTGTTGATGCCAGACACACATTACCAGATCCAAGCAACTGCTTCATGAGAATGGTTAGACAGAACTGTTTGCTGGAGATGTGAGCTGGACAGGGCTGCGTGGTAATCTAGGTAGAGAAATCACTTTGATAGCAAAAAGTCATTATATATCACATGAGGGGTTTCCACACTTGACCTTAAAATCATACTATCATCATGTCCTATAAAAAATGGTTGCTGTTATAGAAAAAATACACATATGGGGTTATTGGAGCCTTAGAGTACTGTAGATAAGTACACCTTATGTTTCTCTGGGTAGATTAGGCCTAAAATGCTGTATCTTTGGCAGGAATATTTAGGATTTTACTCCCTGACAGTATTAAAGCTTTTTAAAAAGAAGAATCTGGTAAGCTCTGGCAGTTTACATTCTTTCTACGTTGCTATGCCAAATTTTCAAAACAGAATCTTACGGTTTTCTAAACATGCCGTTATCTAGGAGACACACTAGTTAATTTAAGGAACGCTGTTTCTTGGCACAGAAATAAAAGGTACATTGGTACCTTTTCTGCATGTTTGTTCTTTATATTTTTGCTTGCTCTGTCCACAGATATTTTCTGTGCCCTTCACTGAGATGTGCCGGGACGTTTATTTCTTGCTGTCTGTGAGAAGTTGTAAATACTCTACCATTCTGAGATCGTGACACATGACTTAAAAAGTAATTTTTGTTGTTGTTGTTGCCTTTAGGCAACCTAAACTCAAGGTCGTCCTTTAGCTGGGGAACTCAAACTTAAACTCGGAATTTTCTGGCTGTGATCCAATAAGCTTCTTAAAAGAGGCAGATTCCTGTGCCAAAACAAAGCGCGGCTTGGAGCCTGCAGTCACGAAAAAGAGACGACACCGAGCAAACCTGCCTGCACAAGCTGTTGGCACTTGCGTGTCAAGAAGAGGTGCGACGTTTGCCCATTATTTTACCCATTAGCCGATATTACAGCACCAGGAGAAACATGTATGTGTGTGTGTGCGTATCCACCCCCCAAAACGGGGAGAAATGTGTTCCTTTTTTCCCCCCCACAACGTGTCGAACGGACAGAAACGTGTTTAACGTTGCTTTCCGTTTGCTCTCTCTCGCAGGCAGAAAACGCCAGCACGAGGCAATCGGTGCTCGGTGCGGCTCGGGCTATACGGACTGCGGCAGGATGAGTTATCCCGCCAGACGAGCGGTGCAGTTCTCAACGACACTTCGCTGAGCGACACGCCAGAGCTCGGGGACCGGCCGACCCACCGCCCGGACGGCAGCGGCTGCCGAGCGCCCCGGGGTCCCGCCGGGAATCGCGCCGGCGGGAAGTTTTCCTGCCCCGTGGCCACGTCTCCCACCCGGAGCCGGCGCGGCGCCCACCGCCGGCAGGATGGGACGCGACGGGACACCGGGACACCCCCACCCCCCGGCACAGCCCCCTCACCCGCGATCCTCAGGCAGGTCTCCGGCCCGGGAGAGGGCAGCTGCCGCC